>JASDQU010217709.1:7354-18023 GCA_032191745.1 Picea mariana | reverse complement strand
GATGTCCTTTCCTTTTTATTGATCAACAAGTGGTATTCACACATATTCTTCAAGATCCTTTTGCATTTCTATCGGAAACATCAGAGAAAGAGACCGTTATGAGTTTCCTATAATCAATTAGTGGAATTGGTTCTTCAAAGTGGATGATTTTTCGGATTGGATTTAATTTTTAGTTTGAATTTCCATTAAGCAGGGTTATGCAAGTAATTCAATCAGTAGACAAGGTCCTTGCATGACTACACCAGATTTTTTATTTCACTTGATCAAGCATCTCATAGATTAGGTTAGAAGTAGGGGAATAAGCTCATCATACGAGAATTTGTGTTTCTTTTAGTATCTTGGTTTGCAGTAGATCAACAATAAGACCGTATAGCCTAATGGATAAGGCATTGTAACTGCAATGTTTTTGGTGGCTCACATGGAGCATTCCATCCCATGTGGAAAAAATGTTAGCACATGAAATGTTCAGGAGTCAAAAAATAATGACCTTAGTCCATGTAAGAGTCTTGGTGTCATGATAGTGTTCATCATCATGAAAGAAATAGGGGTCAACATTGGTCACACTAGGTAATTATTTGGTTGTTGCATGTTGTTTGAGGGTTGATTGAACTGCAAACTGTTATATATTTTTCTTGTGTTGCAACCTGTTACATGTTTTCTACACTGCCAACTCTTTGCACCATTAAAACCTATGACATTGGTATCCTAAACCATGGCCATTTTTGAAGTTTGTTATACCAAAGGACCAATTTAAATTTTTCTCTCGCAACAATAACCTTATCCACTATATTAATATGCGTTGAAAATTGGTGTTGCGAACTTAACTAGCGCGTTGCAGACCCTTTGTTTTACACATAGTTGCTTCAATTTCTACTTATATGTAGTTTTCATCCAAGTTGGATTTATGTTCTTCTTTTCTCACCTCTTACTTGCAGACTGTTCATCCTCAAACTGTTTATGTGCATATGATTATAACCAAAGTAATGATTTTGGGTCTTGAGCTGAGGTTACCATATTAATATGATTTCTCCAAGGTTACTTCATGTTCTAAGAAGTTTGTAGCAGGTTCTGGAAGGATTTCCCAACTTTTTGTGCAAGTTTTAAAAGTCAAAATAAATTTTAAATGTAAACATGCACCTACAGGAAATTTTGCAGCGCGTGCTGGCAAAGGCGTTGCGAACTGGTATTTTGGGACAGTTTGCAGCAAATTAGTACACAACAGAGTCATGTTTTCATCATGTCTTTTAAATTTCGATCTGGGTTCTTCTGAATTTTTTTTTGGAGATGAATCATAATATCATGGACTTGTGGACAAAAAATAAGCCTGACCCAGTTCATCATTTGGGAGAAACGTTGAGATCATCATCTTCAGGAAAGTTTGCAATGAATCCTGAAATTGCACTGCAAACTCTAACAGTTTGATAAATTCGAGTTGTAGGAGGGATTCCACCTGTCTGAGGGGGTTCTAATGGTTTCCTAGGAGGTATTTGGATATGAGGGACATGTGTTCCATCACTAGATCAAGAAGCATGACCTGTTTCAAAAGGAATTTATCAACCACTTGGGATTCAACCTATTTAGAGTAGGAAGGAATGATAAACTATATATAACAATGGTTTTTTTGAGGAAATGGTTGGATTCATGATCCAAGGGAGAAATCTTGAGAGAGCTGCAGGGGCGGTTTATCTGTTTATTTGTAAGCCCGAGGGCATGTGATGTAGCCATTTTTGCCATTAGAGATTCATGAAAGTTGTTTATCAGACTTTGTGTTATTTATTATCATTTTACCTTTTCATCTTTCTTGAATGGAATTGCATGCATTGAATATCAATGGTTTTTCATGGACAAGAGATTCATGAGATGCAAATGATTTGTAGTAATTTCCTCCTTTCATGATCTATGTTCTAGTAATATTTTAAGTCATTTTTGCAGAGAGGTCTATGCTTGATGATATTATTCTTTATGTTATCTTCTTTATACCTCCATCCATCAATTATATCCCTTTTGGTCTGGTAGGCAACTTGAGTGCCTTTGATCCGTAGTATGTGTTGATTCCATTCCCAATGGAATGACTTTGCAGACAATTTGCTACCCTCATTCCTTCTATTCCTTGTTGATCCACCTGAGTTTAAACCTGATTTAATCACGTATATCTCAATGGGTACTATACTCACTCTTTCTGCAGTCTGGAGTGACTTCTAGTGCTAACATGATTCACCTATTATATTATATTCCCGGGACTCTAGGGGATGTGGATAAAATGGTGGATAGTACTTTTAAGTAGATGCATTTGATGAAATTGATATAGTAGGATCACCCCCCATTGTTATCCCTTTGGAAGCATCTTTGGAGTGATGATTTCCTTCCTAAACTCCACATGTTTTTCTAGGTGTTGGTGCATGGTAAAATTTTGACTGCTAAGAACTTGAGGAGGATAGGAGTCCAAGGTCCTTCCTAGTGCCCATTCTACCAAATAGTATAAGAGTCGGTTTAACACAAATTTTTGACTTGGAATTTCACTCTCTAGTTATGGATTTCAATGCTTCGAGTTTTGGCAAGGAGATTTAGCTTTTGCAGAATATGAGGGATGTGTTTTGTTAGTCCCTAAAGTTGTCCTTGACTGCTAAGGGTAAGCTAGGGAACCTTAATTATTGCAATGGTTTATGTATTTAGGTATTTTTTAGGTTTTGGATTGGTTGATAGGTCAAGTAGGGAATGAAAGGGACACTAAGAGTTTCTGGTTAGAAAATTAAGTTTCCACCACACATACTTAGTCAATGGTTTTCAATCTGATGAGATAGATAAATAAATACAGAAATAAAGGAAAAGAAACTGCAAGTTCACAATTTGTTCACTCACAAAGAAAGTTCTTGATCCTAAATATCATTCAGAAACAAGAATAAAGTACTTGAATACAATTCTTGTAGAAAATAAGCAAACAACAAAATCTTTACTATATTTCAAACACTGATAGGGTACATCAAATGTTTTGCAAAGACATATATGCATTCAAGTAAGATAAGAAATAATATAAGACAAGGTGAGCTAGCCTAACCATCAAATAGCCTTTTACATTGAACATATTATGAAGTAGGTTCCAAACTTTACAATCAGAGAAAATATCTTCTTTAACACCACTAAAATCGAACCCCCAAAATATGCAAATTGATTTCCTCTTTATACATAGAGATGGTTTCATCAGATCCTAAAATGTATATATAGTTTTGATTGAGTCTTGATATCTGGATAACAAATAGGAACTACATTCCATTTCATTCATTGCATTACAACAATGATCTGGATTTTAGGGAAAAACCCGATCCTAAGACTAAATCATAATCCAAAAGATATCCTTGACCTCAAAAATAGAATCTAACTCATAATCTCTCACAACATCTCACTCAAAATTTATGTACTAGTTTCCTTGATCAAGGACATGTTGAATTGATGAGGTGTCAACTCAACCATGACTAGGAAATTTTTTAGGAAACA
Organism: Picea mariana; assembly: GCA_032191745.1. NCBI lineage: Eukaryota > Viridiplantae > Streptophyta > Pinopsida > Pinales > Pinaceae > Picea > Picea mariana. The sequence goes on along the minus strand of JASDQU010217709.1, from coordinate 14,531 downwards.
AAAATTCACAAAATTTGGAAAAAAATCCTTAAAAAAATCACCTGTATCTCCTAGCGGTTCACTTTTTTAGGAAACGGTCCATGGGTTAGATAATTTGGCCCATTATTCAAGTATGTTTGATTGGATTATCTTAATTCTTCACCGTTTTCTTGGGAGACACATCATAAGTTGACTACTAAAAAAATCACTTAAAGGAAAATTCTGCAATTTCTGTTGTATTTCCAGATCTATGTTTCTGAAGGATATCCTTTGATTTTTTCCCTGTCTCTACCTTGATATTCCTCTGATGTAGGTATGTTCATATTAATAGATCTTTTAGGTCTCTTGCACTTTCTTTCATATTTATACTCCTTTGAGGATGCTCCTTCAACAATGTTATTTTTCACAGGTTTAGACAAGTTGATTGTTCCCTTCTCCTTTCGACACTCCTTACAGATTCATGGTTGTCAATAGAAATGATCTAAATGTACTTCTCTGCAGGGTTGGCTCCATTTTTTGAAGCGTTAACAACTTTGAGTTGATGAAGAGGTAACACCACCTTGTAAAAACTCCATTCAATTTTATTAGGATTGACCTTGTAAGAAAGAGGGTTATCACTGCAAAAGGCAATCTTTTCAGTGGAAAAATAAAGTGTTCCTATGACAGGTCCAACAATAGTTGAAAAGTAGCAAGTGTATGTCTTATGTAATTGTTCTTCTGGGAGGGTTTCAAATGTATTTCAGAAGATCTCTTCATAGCCACCTTCAGTAAGCACCTTGGTCCCTTGAGCAAGCCTCTCCATACCTGTGTCTGCAATACATGGGCATGTTTTCAAATGTTTCTAAACATTACCAGCCAGGTATTCTTCCATTTTTTCACCTCTCCAACCTTCTTTCCCCATCTACCTAATACACCCTTAACTTCTTTCATAGAATCTCTTTGAAATTTTTAACTTGATTTGAACTTTGAAGATTGTTGTAATACTTTGTTTTCCTGTAGTGAATATTTTCCATTTTTCACCCAAACAACAAATTGGTTCCAGCTGATGTTTGGTCAACATATTAATATAATCATGATGCTTCGAAACACCAATTTTGAGACAAACCCAATTCCCGTTTTTTCGAGAAAAACATATCTAATGATAATGATAAAGAATAAGTAGTGTGATGTTCAAAATGATTTACAACAAAATTTTATTTAATAAAAATTTGATCTTCACAAGGATTTTCAGTAGCAATATATTCATGATGATCACCACTTGAAGATTATATGAAACATCTTGAAATCTATCAAATCCATCCCGAGCTTCATTCTTTACACATATACCTTCATGAATTTCATCACTAAATTTTTCCCAATCATTAGTGCTAAGAGATTTAATTTGCTCACAACAATCATCCAAAAGGAGCTCAATAGGATAAATCCTCTTACAATATGAATGAAAAACAACATGGAAATCCTTTAGTGACGAAATACTAGAGACGAGTAGAGATCGGTACCATTGTCTTGCATCTCCTTCCAAGGAGTACATAAACATTTTTAGCAATAAATCTTCATGATGAATATCGAGTTAATCCATGTATTGATTAAAATCAATCAACTTTTGTGTAGGATGATCGTGATCATCTCCTCTGAACCTTGGAAGGTAGTCTCCCCATTCATCCATAGTAGGTACACCATTTGGAAAACTAGGAACAACAGAGAAATTAAATGGAGCAAACATACGAGAAAAAATGGATTCCATGGCCTTTGACATTCTGAATTAGTGGAGTCGCCAGAGGATTCTTCTTTCATGGAGTCACCAAGTGAATGATATGCAGTCAAATTGATGTCCACTTCATGTTCACCATCAAGAAGAGGATCTAGACATTGTCATTCTCCCAAGGAAAATGTTGTTGTTCCTTCGTCCCCGACAATGGTGTCAAAATATTTTAGTCCCTAAAGTTGTCCTTGACTGCTAAGTGCAATCTAGGGCACCTCATTTATTGCAATGGTTTATTTTTGTAGTTTTTTTTTAGGTTTTGGATTGGTTTACAGGTCAACTAGGGAATGAAAGGGACAATAAGAGTTTCTGGTTACAAAATCAAGTTTCTGCCTCACATACTTAGTCAATGGTTTTCAATCCGATGAGATAGATTATATAGAAATAAAGGAAAAGAAACTGCAACTTCAAATTTATTCACTCACAAAGAAAATTCTCGATCCTAAATATCATTCAAAAACAAGAATAAAGTACTTAAATACAATTCTTGTAGGAAATAAGCAATCAACACAATATTTACTGGCTTTCAAACACTAACAGGGTACATCAAATTCTTTGCAAAGACATATATGTATTCAAGTAAGATAAGAAATAATATAAGACAAGATGAGGTAGTCTAACCATCAGATAGTATTTTCTATTGAGTGTATTATGAAGTAGGTTCCAAACTTTACAATCAGAGACAATATCTCCTTTAACACCACTAAAATTGAACGACCAAATTATACCAATTGATTTCCTTTTTATACAAATAGTTGGTTTCATCAGGTCCTAAAATCTATATACATTTTTTATTGAGTCCTGGTATCTAGCTGACAAATAGGAACTACATTCCATTTCATTACAACAATAATCTGGATTTTAGGGAAAAACCTGATCCTGAGACTAAATCATAGTCCAAAAGATATCTTTGGCCTAAAAAATAGAATCTAACTCGTAATCTCTCATAACATCTCACTCAAACTTTATGTATTGGTTTCCTTGATCAAGGACAGGTTGAATTGATGAGGTGTCAACTCAACCATCACTAGGAAAGTTTTTAGGAAACAAAAAATCACAAAATATGAAAAATTTTCCTTCAAAGATTTAGATGTATCTCCCCATTGGTTCACTTTTTCAGGGAACAACCCATGTGTTAGCTAATTTGGCCCATTATGAAAGTGGGTTTTGAATGGATTCTCCTAATCCTTCACCTTTTTTGTGGGAGACATGTCAAAAGTTGATTGCTAAAACAATCACCTACAGGGAAATTCTGCAATTTCTATTGTATTTCCAGGTCTCTGTTTCTAAAGGATATCCTCTATTTTTTGCCTTGTCTTTACCTTGATATTCCTCTGATGTAGGTCTATTCATATCAATAGATATTTTAGTTTTCTTTAACTTTCTTTCATATTTATGCTCCTTTGAGGATGATCCTTCAACAATGTCCTTTTTCATAGGTTTAGACAAGCTGGTTGTTCCCTTCTCCTTTCCAAACTCATTTCACATTCATGATTGTCAATAGAAATGATCTAAATGTACTTCCCTGCAGGGTTGGATCTATTTGTTGAAGCATTAACAAATTTGAGTTAATGAAAAGGTAGTACCACCTTGTAAAAACTCCATTTCGTTTTATCGGGATTGACCTTGTAAGAAAGAGGGTTATCACTGCAAAAGCAAATATTTTTAGTGGACAACTAAAGTGTTCATATGACAGGCCCAACAATAGTTGACAAGTAGCAAGTTTATGTCTTCTGTAATTGTTCTTCTGGGAGGGTTTCAAACATATTTCAGAAGATATTTTCATAGCCACCTTCAGTAAGCACCTCGGTCCATTGAGCAAGCCTCTCCATAGTTGTGTCTACAATACTTGGACCTATTTTTAAATGTTGCTAGACATTCCCAACCATGTCTTCTTCCATGTTTTCACCTCTCCAACCTTATTTCCCCATCTATCTAATACATCTCTAACTTATTCCATAGAATCTCTCTAGAATTTTCGACTTGATCTTAACTTTAAAGATTGTTGTAATACTATGTTTTTCTGCAGTGAATCTTTTCCATTTTTAACACAAACAACAAATTGGATCAAGCTGATTTTTGGTCAACATATTAGTAAAATCATGATTCTTTGACACATCAATTTTGAGACAAACCCAGTTCACACTTTTCGATAAAAACATAAAATGGTTGTAGGTGACGGTGGCTCATTTCTCAAAAAAGATGGATTAATTTGACTTGGAATTCACTGGGTTTGTTCATCTTAATCTAATGCACATATCCTCCAAATTTCACAGAGAATAGATGTATGGTTTGAAAGATATGGTCAAATCAAATTTCTACTGAAATTCTAAACTCCCTGCAGAAAAATAATGAAACCTTTGCTAACATTTTGGATAGGCCCCGATTTCTAGAAAATATTACAATAGTTCAATTCCCTTTGGTCCTAATTGGAGGAGTTTACCACCTTTGTTTGGCGACATTTTGTTGGTTGTGCTCTATGTTTTACCTGCAATTGCTAGGGTTTCACCTTACTCCGGCTTCTGAGAATACCTACACAGAACAATTGTTGCACATGAATTTACGTTGCAAATACAATAAGTTGCATTTATTTTATTTAAAATTCTTCTTTAAAATTTTGAATCATGGTCTTACAGGTTTCGAGTCGTGGCCTGACAACATGAAGTACCACCATAATCTGATCTGAGTTATTAAAATCGTTCATAGGATCTAGTAATCATTTAGATAGGACAAATTGAATACAATAATTGTTTGCACGATCCTGTAACAGTTAACACGATTTTTAGAGACAAAACCCGCTCAAAACAATGATGACTTTGGGTGCCACAAGAATGGCATCATTCTTGTAGCGATTCTTCCCACCTTATAAACTTTGGAAAAATAAATATTTTAAATTAAAAATTGACTAGAATTCTAATGTGACATACCCAAATCATGCAAATATTCAATCCAATCTTACAATAAGCGAAAGAAAATAAGTCTAAGGAAAGTAATCACACCCTAGATGATAAAAAGGAGAAATGTATAAAAAAACTTAAGAAAAATTGGGCTTATGAGGGAACAGGTTTTGATGGAATAGGTTAAAAATCAAAGATAAAAGGTGGTGCATGTTTGGGGACTAACATGTTCCTTATTTGGCCAAAGGTCTATCCAATAAATTTTTCTAACAAGTCCCTATTAAAGAAAGTGTGGATATTCTTTCGAAAATTTGTTGTGTGGAAAGTTTGGCTTGAAAGGAAAGCTTTCACAACCTTGGCTCATGTAGTTATCCAAGAGATTGGCCCTTTTCAAGAAAAAATTCACTCCTCTGGAATTGGAATAGTGAGCCCTGAAGTTTTGGACTCCAATCAGTAGAAATGGATTAAATCCATGATGAATAATAAAATTATGGATCCCAAGTTTCAAATTAGAAATCCCTTTCAAGTCTATGGCTGGAAAATTTGACTCAGAGAGTAAGAGTTCCATGAGTTGTAATTGGAAAGGAACCGACATATTCTCTTTTTTGATGGAGCATCTAAGGTAAAAATAGGGGTGGTATATGTAGGGGGTTCATTTTCATTCCTAGAGGAAAGAATGAATTTGACTTCACTTAGGGCCTCACAATCACATCAACCCATGAGGCAGAAGTCGTAGTAGTGCTCCAAGGATTACAAATATTGAATGCATCTGGGGTTAAGAGAATCATAGTTGTTGGGGACTCTTCTCTCATCATCATATTTATTTGTAATATCTCCTCCCCTAATTCAATTATATTAAGGAGAATAACTTATAAAATTCTAGGCTAGGTAGAGAAACTTATATCAAGTTTTGTGCACTCTCAACAAACAGACAGATCACCTAGCTAATAAAGGTGCTCTCCTAGAAGAAGGTTTACTTAGTATGAATGGGGGGTTATTAACTCACATACACCTCCTATGAATTTATTACTATTAGTGGTGTACATATGGAATCCCATTCAAGGAGACTAGGAAGGCGAGTTATGGCCACCTTCCTCACATTTATTTCCTTACATCCTTTTGACAGTGGATGACATTATATGGATGCATTGATGTTGGTCTCTGGATTCATGTGGGATCATTCAACTCTTCTAGCATCTCTTATTTTCATTCTATATATTTTTGAGCCTACATAGGCCTAACACTCTATCCTTAGTGCGGTGGGAAGGTTCCTCAATTTGAAGGATAAGTTTGTTTCCTGGGGTAATTTTCTCTCTAGTTTTAAGCATGGCACATTGCCACAATAAGACGTATGTGATGTGTGATTTGAGGGATATTCAATGGAACATGATCATTTTTCATAAATATTTGGTAGAGGGTCAACAAAAGGTACTCAAATTGACCTTATAGTGGGAAAATTGGCACCATATGTGGGAGGAAAACCTAATGGTGGATGTGCATGAGAGGGATAGGCATGTGATTTGAACTAGTGGGGGAATTCACAGCATGAGAGAGATGGATAATAATGGTGGGATCTCTTGAAAACATAAGAATATTGAAATAGAAAAATGGAGGAGAAGTGGAATATGTGGTGGCTACGATTGGTGGTTCAACAAAAAATCTACCCATGCCCAAAGAGGGCCCTTTGCATAACCCCCCTTCTATTGTCGACATAGTGACTCTTTTGGGTCTCGACTGGTCAAAGAAGAGAACAATTCGGAAGTGATTTTAGCAACTACGATTCTTGTAGTGCATCCTAGAATAGGGGGAAATGAGAACATTCCATTCAAGGACCCACATGACAACTTTTTAAAATTTTAGTCAATAATGAATGTATTGTAATTTTTTGTTCATTTTGGGCCAATATGTACAACAATATACTTTCCATATTAGAGTAATTAGTTCTTTCTCAAGTAGTCCATAACATTTTTTCTTGGAATCCATAACAATTTTTTTGCTAACAACCCAGACATGCTTCTTTATATTTGTATTGTAATGCTGAAAAGTTAGGTAACAATCCTTTCTAATATTCAAATATCATATATATATATATATATATGGAGGAAAACTAGAATATGTGTTGGCTACGATCGGTTGTTCAACAATTAATACACTCATGCCCAAAGAGGGCCCTTTGCATAACCCTCCTTCTATTGTCGACATAGTGACTCTTTTTGGGTCTCGACTGGTCAAAGAAGAGAACAATTTGGAACTGATTTTAGCAACTACGAGTCTTGTAGTGCATCCTAGAATAGGGGGAAATGAAAACATTCCATTCAAGGACCTCCAAGTGTGAGAGGTAATTCCCCACATGACAACTTTTTAAAATTTCAGTCAATAATGAATGTATTGCAATTTTTTGTTCATTTTGGGCCAATATGTACAACAATATACTTACCATATTAGAGTAATTATTTCTTTCTCAAGTAGTCCATAAGATTTTTTCTTGGAATCCATAACAAAATTTTTGCTAACAACCCAGACATGCTTCTTTAAATTT
>JASDQU010217708.1:0-12356 GCA_032191745.1 Picea mariana | reverse complement strand
TGACATCAAGTTTATATCCAATCACCATAAGGTTGAGATTTTTCAAGTTTCGTCGTTCTGCACAACTTACTTCAACGATCTATGGATACTTCCTTCCCCATCGGCCACGATGGATGGGACAGGGCACCCAAGCATGTCCATGCCCTTGTCCACAGCTGAAGTAGCGTACTCTTTACTCCAGCAAACTTCAACCCACACTGACCCAACTCCTACACAAGAGTTCGATCCACTTCTAGAGCCTATTTGGGATCAGGATTCTCTTGCTCACACTGATTCATTAGACTTAGTCTTTCCCTCTGATGAAGCAATAATAGAAGCAATGACTAGTCCAGACAAACCCTGGGAAGATCTTTATCACAGATCATACTTCCTCCTAGAATTAAACCGAAGTGAAGCAGGAGAATTCACCGTGACCATGATGGGAGATCGGTATTGTCCTATTAATCCCTTAGCTACATGCGGGGTTTATGATGAGGGTAATATGGAAACTATCACTGAAAACTTACCGATTAATATCTCCTGAAACCCTGGCGTCATGGAGAATGTTTTCGTCGAAGCTGACTTCTCCCCCAGAGAGATTCAAATCTACATGGATATTTTTAAATAATTTCATGACATTTTTTCCTGGTCTTACGATGAAATGCTAGGCATCGATCCAAAAATAGTTGAACATGAAATCACAACGTATCTAGATGCCAAGCCTGTTCAGAAGAAAGAAGAAGCTTCGTCCAGCTAACCCTAAGAAAGAAACAACCATTAAGGTTGAGATTGAGAAATTGCTAAAAGATGGTTTTATCTATCCTATCCATTTGACCCAATGGGTGTCAAATCACGTGCCGGTCAATAGAAAACAAGGCACGATTCATGTATGTACCGACTTCCATGATTTTAACAAGGCATGTCCCAAAGATAATTTACCCACACACCATTCATCGACCAGATAATTGATGAATGTGCGGGTTGCGAGGCCTTTTCTTTCATGGATAGTTTTTCGGGATATAATCAAATACAAATCAAACCCAAAGACCAACACAAAACGACATTTATTTTTCCATGGGGTATATTTGCATATTGTAATATGTCTTTTGTCCTTAAAAATGTTGGAGAAACCTTTCAGTGGGCCATGTCTTTTTCTTTTCATGACCTCAAGCATATAGTCGAGGCTTATTTACATGATTTAGCATCTCAATCTCGCAAGAGAATAGATCATCCCACACACCTCTGAGTTATCTTCGAACGTTGTCGCTATTTTTAGATTCACTTCAATCCAAACAAGTGAAGCTTCTGCGTAATGTCAGGATGATTGTTAGGTTTCATAGTGTCAACAACATGGATCATGGTCGATCCTCTGAAGGTTGAGGCAATAATTCAGTTGCCCCCCCCGCTATGCACAATCCTTCAACTTTAGAGTCTATAGGGCAAGGTGAATTTTCTAAGATGATTTATCGCTAACTACACCGAGATCACCAAGGGATTTATGTGCCCACTTAAAAAATATGTTCCTTTTTATTGGGACGATGCGACTCAATGCTATTTCGCCACATTGAAACATGCGCTCACAACTGCCCCTCTGCTCCGACCACCTAACTATAACAAGGATTTCTTATTATATTTGACTGCAGTAGAGTCAACCATTGGCATGGTTTTAGTTCAGGAAGATGACTTGTTCTCAGAATATGTTATCTTTTACCTGAGCCAAGGCCTTATAGGACTGGAACTCAATTATTCTCATATCGAAAAACTTGCGTTGGTAGAAATCCATGTTGTTCAATGGTTCCGTCATTATGTTTTGTTTCGCAAGACCACCATCATTGTTGTCATAAATCAATTTCAGTACATGTTGACACGATGGGTAATAGGTGGAAAAATCAGTAGATGGATAGTAATCCTCCAGGAGTTTGAATTAGATTTCATTTCAGTGAAGTCCAAAAAGTCACTGGTCTTCACAGAACTTATTTTGGAGCTTCCGGTTGAGTCAGGTGATCTTGTGCCCGAAGAGTCGCCTATTAGAGGAGATATATTTTTGATCACCTCTTTGGATCCCTGATACGGAGATATACTTATCTATCTCCAGACTTTGAATTTCCCCACGACTACTTCTTGTGATGAGTTTCGATGCATACGCCATCAAGCTAAGAATTATCTCATACTCAATGATACATTGTATCGGAGAGGTATAGACTGCATCCTACACCAATGTCTCACTCAGGAAGAAGCAGTTATAGTGCTTAACAATTGCCATACTGGAGCTTGTGGCAGTCACTTGTCTGGGTTGGCAACAACCCAAAAGATTCTATGAGCAGGTTACTTCTGGCTGACACTTATCAAAGATTGTATCGAATTGGTCAAGAAGTGCCATCCGTGCCAAATCTTCTCTTGGAAGATGAGGGCACATCCTGCTCCCATGTTTCCTGTCATCACAATTGGTCCCTTCACCAAGTGGGGAATTGATTACACTACATGCAACCCTCTGTCGGCAAGGGGACACCACTATATCATCGTAGCTGTCGACTACATTACAAAGTGGGTTGAAGCTATGCCAATGCTTAAAGATGATGGTGAGACTGTTGCTCTCTTTTTATTCAACCAGATAATAGAAAGGTTCGGCGTCCCAAGGGAGATTGTCACTGACCATGGTAGTCACTTTCAAAGCCAGATGATGACCGAGTTAACATCAAAGCTTGGGTTATGGCAGGAACATTCATCACCCCACTACCCCCAAGCAAATGGTTAGGTGGAAGCTGTGAACAAAACTCTTAAGACCATTCTACAACAAACCATCAATTCAGCCAAGTCAAATTGGAATTTGATGTTATACTTGACATTATGGGCTTACCGAACATCTATTAAGACTGTAACCAGTTTCTCACCTTTCCAAATCGTTTACGAGCTAGAGGCAGTCTTGCCTATCGAATGTCAGATCCCATCTCTAAAGTTGGTAGTACACTTATTTACAGACACTTCTCCACTTGAAGAACGGTTAGTATACCTTGAGCATCTCAATGAGCAGCACCATGATGTGGCCCTAGCCAACGAGGCTCACAAACATAAGGTCAAGTTTCAGTATGATAGGTCCGTTCATCCTCGGATTTTCTTTGAAGGTGACCTTGTCCTGGTCTATGACCAAGATAAGGACCCACTGGGGGCCAGAAAATTCAAACCCATGTGGTTCAGACCTTTCATCATAAAAGAGGTTTTAAAAAAGTGTGCTTATCATCTGGTTTACTTTGAAGGGAATGCTTTGGTGGAGCCTAGAAATGGGCTCTACCTCAAGAAGTATTACTCATAGGCAAGTCACTGTGGGTAACGTTTTGTAACATATGTATAGTCTTTGTACTATTACTTTTTAATTTCTTTTAGTTTTATGGACGTGTCGTTGATGTTATCTTTCATCACTGTGGTAGATGTCAAGTGACTCCAAGGTGTTCGTTGGGTATGCAGATGGTGCTAGTCAGCACACTCAGAGGCTTGCCTCCATAGCTTGGGTAATCTTTACACCTCAAGGCCAGTTATTATCTTCCAGAGGTATATGCTTAGGTGACACCACAAATAATGTTTTCGAGTATAATGCAGTTATTGAGTTGCTTCATGAAACTTTGTCATTTGGTATCTCTCATCTCCGGGTCTATCTCGACACTCACCTGGTTGTGTCTCAGTTAAATAGAGTATATTGGGTTCATGATCCAACTTTACACTGACTTTTCCTTAGGGTACGTCTCTTAGAATGAAACTTTGATTATATTACATAATTTCATGTTCCTAGGAGATTAAACCAAGTTATAGATACTATAGCTAATCAAATTTTATATTGGCATCTTGCACACATATGAAATAACATTCACATAAACATGTAAATACATTTTTTGCACACATGATCCATAAGACACAAAAGACAAAAAAAAGAAACCCATATATAATATCATAAAGTAACTAGAGTACATAGATGGACACAAGCACCTCAAAAATATGACAGATAACGAGTCACGGGGCTTATGCCCTCAAAACATATATACAAGTAGTGCTCGCGACACGTAAAAATGTCTAGCTAAGCTCAGGGCCTGTCGGCCATGTTATACAAGTCCACATCATTGGCCAAACGCCGAAACAACTAGACCTAGGTCTGTGGTGCCCCCACTACATGAGGCTACATAGATGGTGGCAGGTCCTCAATCTCTGCCATCGGGACTGTGTGAGTGATCACAGTAAAATTCCACTCGACTCATCTCAATACCCTCTCAACTTCCCTGGCTAGAAGATATCCTACTACTGCTGGTCCCCCTGTGGCGGTAGGTGCAGCCCCTGGCTGAGGAAGACGGTTATTCCTTGCATAGTCAGCAGGTCACACTGGTCCCACATCTGTACACAATGAATGCATATCCATCAAATACTCTTGTATAACAAAAAAATGATATACATAACGAAAACAACATAAAAATTACATATGTTAACAAAAAAAAAGCTACAAAGGGGGAGACTTACCCATATCCCCTCACTCCTCACCAGGAGGTATCGGTATCTTAGGGTCTCTCGAGAAATCAATCTCAGCATAGGGGTAATCCTTTATAACCAGGATCTGTCGTGACAGCCACGCAAAGAAGTCATCATCGAAGGACTCATTGGTTCTTCTGCCACCCTGTCCCAGCAGTAATACTACCCATCTACACACAGCAGGAAGAGAGGCCTGATGTCCTCGTACCACTACTCCAGGACTAAAACTAGGAACTCTCTCAAAAAAGAATGAACACAGAATAGTCCCGAACCCGAAGTTCCTATGTGTCTGCAAATGACAATCTGTCAGCTGCCTTTTCATACACTCAAGCAATGTACGATTCCTTTTCACTCTTGACCTCACCCTCAGGACTCCCAAAAAATAACGGGTCTTCTTTTAAGAACTTTTCAGACCCTATAAACATGAAAATCTTGCTGAGCGATCTTGTGGCCTTTCACACTCGTTAAACTGAAATTTGAGGTCACATCTATCCAGTGGTAGTTTACCCCTTTTTCGGTCCAAACGTTCAACTAGATGAACAAAGGTATACTCTATGGAACTTCATTTCTCTAGAAGAGTACTCTCAGGTATAATTTTATCCCTTTTTTGGACCTAAGGGACTAAAAATACGAAGAAGGAACCCCCATAGAGTTCATAGTTAAGCTCTTTCAGACTCCCTAAAATTGAAAAGATCGTCGAGTGACCTTATTCTTTCACACTCGTTAAACTGGTCCAAAAGAACATTCCTGATGGAGTCCATAGTTAAGCTTTTTTTAGACTCCTTAAAAATGAAACAATGGTTGAGTGATCTTGTCTTTCTCACACTCGTTAAAATGGTTTTTGAGTAGACGTCTTGTCGGTGCTAGTTTACCCCTTTTTCGAACCGACTAGACTATCTTCGAAAAATGCACCCCACTGGAGTCTCCTTTTATGATTTTTCAGACTCTCTAAATATGAAAAAACTTTGAGCTTACCTTCTCTGGGCTCATTAAACTTACATCGAAGGACGTTACCATTGTTTGTTTTGTTAACCGCATTTGCATACCTTATACACTAGACTTGTAGCACTTTTGCTTCTGTGTCTTAACACCCTTGGCCCCTGGAGGATTTTTTCCTGAGTATCATTATTCTAAATATCAATCTTGTCCTTGCGCATTGAACTTGTATGTTTTTAGCACTTGTTCCTCCATTTTAACGTAACATTCCTTTATTCTCTTTCCAAAATCATTGAAAAAAGACAAAAAAATCAAATATACCCCAAAAAGAGGAAGGGAAAAGTATTTTCTTTATTGGCAGCATAATAAGTCACCCTTGGATAAAGAACATCTGTCCATTTGTTCGTAAAACTATGGGATGTAGTATGACCTTAGGAAGTTGTTCTCTCTACATAGAGTTGTGTCCTCCTCCATTTGGTTATTCTTCCAAACATATGGAGAGTTTGTGTTGCCTCTTTCTTCGTAAATTTATGATTAATGCTATTCTACCTAAGTCTCATCATTTGTCATGTTGTTTTCCAAGGGAAGTTTCTACCAAGCCTAAGTCAGCCCCTCATACCCGGCCATCCTGAATGTCCAATCAAGTCCTTGCTCGAAATCAATGAAGCCTTCAGTCTGATCATCAAGATTATCTAGTCCATGACCGATGAGCCGTCGAAGACCTCTAGGTAGTTACGTCGTACACTCATATTACACTCCTACCTTGAGTTTTGAAGATTTTGAAGTTGTTTCTCGAGCTCTGAATATCTCATCTCCAGCCATTAGGCCGTATCAACTTCTAGAAGATGGATACTCTATATGTATATCTTTTTTATTTTGAGATGTAGCTCCGCTGTGTATTTTTCGTGGCTACACTTTATATAGTTATTTGACATGGATCTACAGTGTATTTGATTGGTAGCCATGATTCTATTTTATCCCAAGCATGGGTATGTCCACCTCAGTGAGACATTTGTTATTTTTGCAGATGACGCCTCTCGGTTCCAGGTCCTTGGGCTCACTTGTTCGACACATCAGTAAATAATGGTAATGTATTTCGGCCATCAAATGTTTTTCTAACCTCACACGTTAGGGGGCATCTGTTATAACCCTAATTTTCACCATACATGCTTACCTGGCATCAGGCCATCTCAGATCCCTTCTTTGCCAAGGCATTGCTGAAAAACTCTTTAAAAAACCTCTTTTATAAGGTCCCACGTGCCCTAATCCATTACTGCATGCATGCACATTCTAGCATGCACATTCTAGCTGACCTCAAACAACCCACGTGGACCGACAAAAGCATGAAAAAGGGAAAGTTGTTGATGGAACACACATCTTTGGGTGAGTTAACTGAAAATCCCAACCATGCATGGCCGAAGGTTCGTCCAAATACCTAGCTTCTTCTAGCCTATAAAAGAAGGTTTAGGGGTCCCATTTGGAGGAGGAGAATAAGAGTAAAGAAACTCTCCCTAATTGCATATTCTCATTGTCCCAAGCCTTTAGCTATCCTTGTGCAAGAAGAGATACAAAGAAAAGAAGTTGGAGGACATTTAAAGAGGAGCCCAGGATCAGGATTCGTGGAGCAGTGGCCAGTATCAACATTGTAAGTTGATTCATTAAAGTTAATAATAAAGAAATGTATTTCCCGTCCCACTATATGAGTTCTTCATAGTTCAGTAAATATATGTTTGAATATCTAACCCATTAGTTTGTAGGTAAAATGCATGTGTAGTTTGTTGCCTATTTTGTATGCAGGTCAACCTTGGGAGGAGAGCTGCCAACAAGTGGTCAAGCATGAAGAAGGATCGACATCAACCATCTGGAACAAGGTATGTTGGTCTAACCATGTATTCACTGAAAAGAAATGGGGTTTAAATTTGAGGACGAAGGTAGAAAGTAGATTTCTTTTGGTCATATTTGCATGCATAAGATAACCCTATTTGCTAGTCCGTAAGGGGATTTCCCTCACAAAAATCCCCAATAGATTTATGTACAGTGTGTTTTCCACCAGTGCAGTGTCCCTACCATCCTCAAGTATGACACCTTGTAAGAAAGGAGTTGAGGCAGACTTTCAGTCTGTCATGTGGAATCTCTCGAGGAGATATTGTGCATACTTGGCCTGAGATAGTTTGATTCATGATGCATCCTGACTAATATAAAGACCAAGGAAGAAATGTAGTGGAACCATGTCTGTCATCAATAACTTTTCATGTAGAATATTCTTGACTACAGAAATCACTGAAGTCGAGCAACTAGTGATCAACAAATCATCAACATACAGAACTAGGATTAGAAGTGAATTAGTCATCCTGAGAATGTAAGCATTCAGATCTGAATTACAAAATACAAAGTTATGTGACAATAGGTAGGAGTCCATATTGGCATACCATTCCCTCAGGGCCTTATTGATGCCATAAAGGGACTTCTTTAGTAAATAGACCAAGCATGAACCCTACATGAATCCCTAGGGCTTATCCATATATATCTCCTCAGAGAGATCTCCGTGAAGAAATGAATTCTTCATGCCCATTTGATGGACTTCGCATCCCTTGGATGTTGCAATGGAAAGTTCCAAGTGTATGGAATCCATATTCACTACTGGAGCGAAGGTCTCATGATATTAAATATCGTGAACCTATTGAAAGTCTTTGACAACTATCCTAGCTTTGTATCTTCTAACATGTCCATATACTACACTCTTGTTCCTATAGACCCATCTGCACTTGACAAGTTTCCTTCCTAAAAGAAGGGGAACCAGATCCCAAGTCTAGTTCTCGAGGAGGGAGTTGTACTCCTCCCTCATGGTGAATTCTCAAAAGGGATTCCCAATAGACATCGCCATAAGAATGTGAATATGACTACTGAACCAATAAAATATGTCTGGGTTGCATCGATTCAATGGTGGTGAGTGAAAGAGGAGGCCCCTCTAAATTAGATCGAGTCCTCCTAGTATTAGCGGGATCCCCAACAATATCTAGTGCATCCTGAAGAGTAGTATTGACCCACTTGGGCCTTGATTCTGACTCTACATATGCATCTTTGTGCAATGAATCTACATCTAAATGTACTGACTCAGGATATGAATCAAATGAATCCTATGAATCAGAATTCTCATCTAAATAATATTCGGCATGTGCATGCTCAACATCTCTGATAGGTGGAAGAAAAAAAGTGTCTACATGTGGCTCATGAGGTGCATGCGAGATACTTTCCTTGAATTGGACACTGGGATCAATGATGCGAAATCCTATAGAGGTATCAATGAGTCTATATCCCTTCACACCATATGGGTATCAAACAAAGATACACTCTGTACTCTGTGGATTAAGTTCCTTCCTCTTCCCAATGATTCCCATGGCCCATGCACGTGAACCAAATATATGAAAATGGGTCACTTCCGGTTTGAGGTTTCTCCAAGCCTCTAAGGGGGTCTTATCCTTGACATATCTATGGGGATATCTATTTTGGATTTATTTTTCACAATTAAGTGCTTCAACCCATAATCTATGTGGAAGTGACTTTGCATGCAACATGTAAGATGGCATCTCTTTCAGGGATCTATTCTTCCTCTAAACAACTTTGTTTTGTTGTGGAGTATATGGAACCATGTGATGCAATTGAATCCTGTTCTCAAGAAAAGTATTTTGTACCTCATGGTTGACATACTCCCCTCCATTATCTTTCTGAAGGAATTTGATCTTCCTTCCTGACTGTGTCTCAAAAAGGGCTTTGAAATCTTTGAGATGTTGAAAGACCTCATATTTTTTCCTAAGTAAGAAATTCCAAGTGTAGCGTGAGAAATCATAAGAAAAAATGAGAATGTACCTTGATTTACTGATTGATGTATGTGGAGAAGGGCCCATGAGATCACTGTGGATCAGATCCAAAGGAGAGGAGGCCTTTTGAGCCTTTTCTTTGTTGAATTTATCTTGAGGGTGTTTTCCAAGGACACATCCCTCACAAATTCCTTTGGAGAAGTGGATGTCAGGTATACCTTCAACCATTACCTACCTTCTAAGTTGTTTCATGTATCTAAAATTTAAATTCATGAACCTTTTGTGCCATATCCTACTTATTTCATCAACATGCGTAAGTTGTAATGCAAAATATGGCTCAATAAATTATGAAAATGTGTAGAGTCTGGATTAGTGATTTACCTCACCAGTAGAAACTTTGTAATTGGTTTGCATGTCATAGATATCCAAAGCACTAGGTGTGAATATTACTTTCTTTTCGGTGCCATAGTTTTTCATATGATACATGGAGAGAAGATTGATAGAGATTTTGGGAACGTGTAGCACATTATTTAATATCCCATTTGTGAGTTCAAATCTTCATTTGTTGATGACTTCAAATGGATAGTCCTCCCCCATCAGAATATGAGGACCTTTGTTGCATGCAATGAATATTAGACTTCCTTTGTATATTCCATGTGTTGTGATGCACTTGAGTCTACAATCCAAGCATTGGAAAAGAAGTTAATGGAAATCAAAGCATGGCTAGAATTACCTTTATTGGGGTTTTGATCTTCTGGCTTCTTCTTCTTGGCACCCTCGAGGATGCGATATCCAAGGTTTTTTTTATGAATTATTTGTTCCAGTTTATCTATCTTCTTTTGCATGCATGTGGATTCTAGATGGAATCCTCATTGAAAATAAGTGCATTTCTCCTCTTTTCTTCCCTTTCCACCTTTGGATCCAGAGGAATCATTGAAGGGTTTTGAGTACCCTTCCTTCTTTGGATTTGCATGTGCCTTCCCTTTTTCTTTTTTTTTTATATTTCTTATTTTGGTGACTGCTACCATATTTCATAGCAAGTGCATGTGCCTGTGAGCCTTTTATTTTTCCCATGTTGATGAGATTGGTCTTCTCTTGCGTTAGAGACTCAATAAATACCTTAAGAGAGGGCATGGTCCATGTGGCTCCATAGGTGAGCCTAAATGAATGAAATGTGAATAAAAACACTGAGTATTTTGGACCAAGTTTGGAAAGAATGGTAAGAACCATTTGTTTGTCCTCCTGAGATTTATCAACCCTACAAGCCTTGAGTTGCGACAAAAAATCCTTATATTTGGTAAACAAATATTGGATATTGTCGAAGTTTTTTGGATCCAAATTGAGAAATTCTACCTCAAGCATATGTCCCCTCATCTATTCTTGTTTTCCAAAAATTCCTTCCATGGTGGTACATACTTCATTGGGGGTTTTACAGGAGGATATGTGAATGAGGAGTTCAAGAGAAATGAGACTGCAAATAGTTCCATACGCTTCATCCATTTGATTCACATACTTGGATTTTTCTATGGATGATGTGGGTTTGGTATCTATACACATGGTTAACATGTATAATCCTCTTCTTTGAAGATATAATTCCATCTTGTTATTTCATGCAAATAAATTGTACACTGTAAGAATTTATTCTTTTGGAAATTCCATTTTTCCCTCAATATTCAATCTTCGGTACCTGCAAAAAGAGTCTGGTGTATTTTTCCTAGAAATATGTGATCTATGATACCATGCAAATGTGGATGAACCTGCACATATAATATTTATCTAGCAAAGTAAATACACAATTTGTAGAAAAATGAGAAAAGACGGAAACAAGAGAGAGAGAGAGAGAGAGAGAGAGAGAGAGAGAGAGAGAGAGAATTAAAGAATTGTATCAACTAAATGAAGGAATGATAATTTACATGTGATATAATATATATAACTCAACTAATGCTAAATGGAAGAGAAAACAATGAGGGATAATGGTGGTCTAGAGTGATATGGACAGACAATGGTAGTTATGGGAGTTAATTGCCACCTACTCTAAGTCAACTAGCCTCTCAGTCCTCAGTCAACTGAATAAAAGAATTAGTAATGCACCACTATGGTGATAATACCAAATAAAATGCACATTATAAATGATTATCCCAATGCTTCATGGTGAAGGAGACAACGTGGCATCAAGACTCCACTCAATTGATCCAACTGAAGTGTGAACTAAAGAGAATATTCCCCTAGAATGTAGGAAGATGAATATTCTCCCTAAAATGTAGGAGACTCGATAATGACGAGTAAACATAGGGAAAGCCTTAGGAAACAAAAAGCCTAGGTGTGTGTGAAATATCTCCAACAATATTTTCTCACTTACTTTTAATTTCCTTTTTACAAATTAAATGAAAAATACATGAGCACATTATGCTAAAAAATATTAATCATTTTTACAATACGAAGAATCAAATATTCCTTTTAAACTTTGTCACCTATCATCAATCATCATTTTAATGATGTTCTCCATGGTGTTCAAAGTGATGAAGCCTTGTGTGGAGATCCTCCTTGATCATTGTTATAGTACAAAATTCCCTACCTATGCATACATGGCATTGGCCTTTCCACTTACACAATTTGCCAAATCACTGTTGAGGTTCCTTATTTAAAAAACTATTTTTTGGAACATGTATTTGCACTGATGAACTATAGACTATGTAAACATGAGAGATACATACTAGTTATCCTGCATACATACCCGAGATGGATAATAGACAACCCGCATTTACCTCCAAAAGTTGCAAAAGATATATAATTACAAGGAATTCGATGGAGTTTAAGGGCTATCGAGGGTTTCCCAACCATTTTACCTGTTGTATCCCATCCCCAAACCGAATAAACATATTTTACTTGTAATGATCCCAAGCCATTATTCAAGGATCATCACTGTTTTGGTGTCTTTTTAAAACTTTTTCTGAGTGAGGTATTTCGTCAAACACTTTGCTGATCTACCTTTTAGATGTGTTTATATGTGTGTATGCAACAAATAAAAGAAAGAGATAACCATGGAACATACCTCAACCATATGCAATAAGATAGACAAGCCAAAACATCTCAATTCTTCTTTATTCATAAAAT
>JASDQU010217707.1:0-15029 GCA_032191745.1 Picea mariana | reverse complement strand
TTCCTGTGTCCTGTTTTCTTCCCGAGTCATCATTTCACTTTGTTTGATTATATAATCCCAAATTCTTCTGGAAAGATTGAGCATATTTTTATTTTTTCTGAACTTTAGTATCTTTTCGCACTTTTCTTTGAGTCACAGATCAACATTGTCGCACTGTGTATACTTATCTGTCCATGAAAGCCTAACTTGTCTCACTTTTGGTCAAAACTGCTTGTGAAAACTTTTTGAAAAAATTATTTTTAAAAGTTCTTTCTTTCCAATTGATATTTTTTAACTTGCTTTCTTTACTTTTCTTGTATTGAAAAGGATATAATCTCTTAGCCAAGTATTTGAGTGATTTTCAATTACTGTTCTTATTATTTTCTTGGAGATTTTTTAGATAGTGATTGAGTGTTTTCTTCAGTGAATTCTTTATCTTTGAAATCTCTTGTTGAAGAATTGTTTCAAGACTTTTGAATTGAGTTTGGTTTTAAGTCTTTGGAGCTTTGTTATGATTTTTTCTCTTTGTTTAAGTTTTGGATGTGATTCATTTCCTTYGGTATATCTCTTTTCTTTCTTTTGCAATTTTATATATTTKTTTGAAAGAAAAAGTTTAAAAGAGAAGCATATTTCTTTTTCATAAAGAAGAATTTTATTGCCTTCTGGATCGTTTGAGGAAAATTGGAATTGAATCATTTAAAATTGGAATTTGTGTTTTTTGAAAAGATCTTTATTCATAGGCATTTTGGAAAGATAACTTGTATTCTTAAAATAATAAACCTCTCTCTCTCACGTACATAGGATTCATCGAATGCAAATTTTCATCTCATATCCTTTTGCACACTTTTGAGTCAAGGTTTCACATCATGAGTTTCATTTCCATAACCCTATGTAAAAAAAACCTCTAAGAAAAAGCGTTTAATAAACTTCATTAGACAATTTTTATTTTTTGATAGCAAACCAACAACATTTTAGACTAGATCTTTGGAACATGTTGTAAGGTAAATTTTCCAAAGATTCCAAAACAAACATAGAATATTGTAGTAAGTAGAAAAAATCCAATTTCGTATAGACATAGCCGAGATCCCCCTCTCACACAGGGGATAAACACGAGGTAGCGTGTGGTAGAGAAACAGATATTACCCTTTCGAGGCTTGACCAAACATAGTGGAACGATAGTATATTGGGGGTTCTTCTTTATATTTGACTATTTTCATTTTGTCTCGGAACTTCATGAATCTCGAATCTGTTCGGGATCCTTTGGAGCTTATCCGATCCTCTTGGTCTTAGTCCTCTTGAGGAATTTTAGACTTGATATTCGGCCCATACTTTCGAACTTGACTGTCGACTGTACCCGATCAGAGGCTCATTACGAGTTGGTGACCTTAGTTTCCATTATATTTAGGGTCTTTACATAATTTGACGGTGAAGGGGAGTCTTCAATGTACCTGGGTCAGACGTTGGTCAAACTCACTCGGCTCCTTGGATGGTCACCCACGACTCACGCCGTAAGGGGACTTGCACTAGGGCGTAATTCCTTTAAGTAACGTAACTTATCTACCCTCTCCATACCCACTCCTTCTCATATTGTGCTTACGATGTTGGATTTCATCACCAACCGGTTTTTACAGTGTGAGAAGATCTTGTTTTTTGGTGTGTTTTCTTTCTAGATTTCTTAGAGAATATTTTTTTGTTTGAATTATATGACCTAGGAAATAATCAATAATTGTTGAAAATCTAAAACGTAGAAAAAACTCCTTGCCATTTTCATAGAATGCAGGGCTTACCCCCTGAATAATCAGAAAACACAACATTTGAAGATACCAACATTTTAATTACACAACCAGAAATTGTTACTGAAACTCTAGAAGGATCAGAGGTAAATCAACCTGAAACTACTAGGATTGAAGAACCCAATTTTGAAAACAATGAACTTGAACTTTTTGAACCTGAAGTCACCCAAGATTATGAATTTGAAATACTTAATTCATCAAGTTCAGACTCAACACACTTACATTCTAGTCCTAAACCTTTCATTCCTTCACCCATTCCAGTATCTGAACCATTACATAGTAGTCCTCAACATTCTGAATTTCCATATGGTGTCGTAGTTGAAGAATATGCTCCTGAAATGTTTTGTTTTCATTTCAACCCACCCTTATCTGATAGTGATGATTTAGTTTTTGTTCAACTACCCACACCACTTGTATCTCCATGGAGAGATAATGCTTGATATTATTCTTTAATCAAAGATAGTGAAACCCCACTATTATGAACACCATCATCCTTATTCACTGGTTCAACAATGGATCAATCCACTTCTATAGATCCTATTTATGAAGGTACTAGAATCCCAAATACATATTTTATTTCTAGTGGACCTAGTATATTGTATGACTTTGGTGGACCATCAGTTCCCACTGGGTATTAATCTCTCAATGGTCCTTTTTTCTGGAACTTCAATGAGTCCTTCATTGTTTCATTATCCTCCTTGGACTACTAGTATGTCTAGTATGCATGATATGTATGGTAAAACTCTTTTGAATATAGCAAAGATCCCCAAAACTACTATTGCTCCAATATATTCTACTCAACGAGTTTCTAGTCAACAATTTCCCTTAACTAGTGGGACTACTTAGTCCTTCTCTAGGTCAATCCATACCTACATCTATGGGTCAAATGTTCGTAGGATCCATGGTGTCTGGGGGGAAACCTCTTCTAGGATCGTCATCGTCTACTGGAGGGAAAAATATTCTAGGATCATCATTGTCTACTGAGGGGAAACCTCTTCCAGGATTGTCATCGCTTACTGGGGGGAAACCTTTTCTAGGATCATCATTTCCTACTTAGGGGGAATATTTTCCAGGATCATCGTTAGCTCTTGGAATTTGCCAAAAAATTCCTGGGTTTGACAACCATCATCCTGGTTTTGGACAACAATATCCTCCTAGATTTGGCCAACAACCCCCTAGTTTTGGTAAATAATATCCTCTTGGATTTCGCCATCAACCCCCTGATTTTGGTCAACAATTTCCTCATGGATTTGGCCAACAACCTCCTAGTTTTGGTCAAAAATGTCCTCCTATATTTGGCCAACAACCTTCTCTCCCTGGATTTTTCCAACAACCTTTTGTTCCTGGTTTCATTCAACAACCTCTCCCTGGATTTGGCCAACAACCTGTTCCTGGATCTGGTCAACAACTTCCATTTGGATATTTTTTACTGGACAAATGATGCCTACTATTGGTCATCAACCTCCTCCTGGTTGATCATCCCAAATCGGATTCATGCCACCATAAGGTGGTCAAATGTCTGGGGGCATGCCTTTCCCTGGAATGGCAAGTCAACAAAACATTCCTCAAACTAGTGGAGCTAGTGGTACTCGGGTACCTACTAGCCAACCTTTAAAAGGATATAATCCTTATGATGTTGGTACTCAAGTTCCTATGGGAAACCCACATTTTCAACCTAATTCTGGTCAAATACCAACAACATCCATGAATCCTCCACAAGGGTATCGACCATATCAAGGGGTCGATCCTTATGCTTCTTATCAAAACCTTTCTTACGAACAACCTGCCCTGAATTTCCAACTACAGTTTTTTGAAACTTTGGACTTACTCGACCTATCTCGGCTTATCAGTGATCCGATCTACCATTTTCCTACTTGGCCTCTCATACCTACTAAGTTACCCAGTGACATCCCTAAGTTTGACGAAAAACCTAGAGAAGACCCATCAAATAATGTCATGACTTATCATTTGTGGTGTTCTTCCAACTCTTTCAATGATGATTCCATTCATTTACATCTTTTTCAATGCATGCTCACTAGTAGTGCTAATAAATGGTACATAGAATTAAAACGAGGAACTTTCTATACTTTTCACTGTTTGTATATGGATTTTTTTAACCCATTTCCATTTGCTGATTTTTTATGAAACTGACACTGAAATTTTAACGTCTTTATGACAATCAACGTCTACCCACATTTCAGATCACATACATGAATGGCGACGTCAACATCATTTGATTAAAGCTGGAATATCAGATCAATTATTAGCTGATTGGTTTACCAAATTGTTGCTACCTCCTATCGCTCATGATGTTGCAATGCGGGGCGCCGTAACTGAAGAACAAGCTATTGCTCATCCTCAATATTTAGATCTCATTTATTCACAATCTGGAACTGTGTATGATTTAATTC
Organism: Picea mariana; assembly: GCA_032191745.1. NCBI lineage: Eukaryota > Viridiplantae > Streptophyta > Pinopsida > Pinales > Pinaceae > Picea > Picea mariana. The sequence continues at coordinate 10,846 of JASDQU010217707.1, read as the reverse complement.
CCAACGCTCCCATACCTTTGACAAACCCAACTTCTGTCTCTACTATCGCATCACACGCTACTACTGGTGTGGTTGGTTATGTCAGTCAAGAAATTAAGGGTAAACCTTCAAATCAATCTAAATTTACCCCTAGTACCACTCAAGTTACCACCACTATTACTTCTCCTATTTCTCTAGAAAAAAATTCTGAAATTAATGCAGTTCAAACCAGGACATATGGTAAGGACCAATCACCAGGAAGTAAGAAAAAAGGCAAACGTGGAGCTAAACAAAATTCCCAACAGAAGGAGAAACCGAAAACACCACCTACTGTTGAGGCACAAAAACAGAAACCTAAGTATCCTTGCTTCATTTGTGAAGAGAACCATTATACCAAGGATTGTCCATGTCGAACGAACGTTAATCATTTTATTAAAGGAACTTCTAGTGCACCTGTGGTATTAACTAATCCTTTCACCTCTCAAAAAACTCAAATGGTCACTCAATATCAACCCTCTGTGTCAAATAACTCTTATGTACTTATGTGTACTACATATAAATATAAAAAATTGTACTTACTACATGATCCAACACCTAGTCACTTACAAACGAGAAGGTTACTGATCAAGCTCCCCCATATTCTCCACCCCTTCTGGTCCTTTGCAAATAGATAAACCCATAACTAACATAATGATTCAACCACCTCCCAAAGGTGTTATTCGAAAGTCGTCTTTTAATCCGCATGCATGAGCTGCTCAAAACTAGAATATTGTGGAATATTTAGCTCAAGCCCCCTCTGTGATGTCGTCTCTCGAATTTCTTCAAAGTTTCATTGCACAATAGAAAGAACTATTGTCAGCTATAGGTGGATTTGACCTTAATGATTTGAATACGATATCCTTTGACTTGGAAATTCATATTCCAATACTTACTCATCAACTTGGGTTTCAAATACAAGTTCTCATATGAGACAAGACAATTTTTCACACTGTTATTGATGAAGGAGCTTTGACTTGTGTTGCACCCCTTTTGTCACCTGAATGAGAGAAATAGGGATGCTTACAAGCCCAGTTGGGTTAGCTAGGCAAGACAACAGTGATTGAAGGAGTTAGAAACATCAAGCATAATGAATAAACAAAGAACTAAGCTAAGAACAATAAAAGAAACTAAACTAGAGTGCATAAGAACATTAAAATAAAAAATAACACTCATGCCACCAATGGATAGGATTGTATTAGTGGGAAAACACCAAAGGAAAAGGGAGACATATGGGTCCCCTCTTCCTCCAAGGGAGGGCTCTTAGACCCCCAAATATTGAGCTCTTCTTACAAGTAACAAACTAGAATGAAATGGTGAAGAGAATCCAAAGCACATTCACTCAAGAGGTGATATGAATGGCTAAATGAAATGGTGCTTGTATACTCTTGATGAGAAAAGAGGATTCTCCAAGAGAATATAAGCAACATAACAATACAAAATGAATTCCTTAGAAATATAGTGCACCCATGGCCTCCTTTTATAGCATAGCTTTGAGGCATTATGCAACCAGTTCTTAGTGTGATCAAGGTGCCCTTTAGGGCACCCTTAGGTCTTTGACCAACCCCCTAGTCGGATTCAGCTGAGATTTAGGTGTCAAATCGACTTCGAAGCTGAACCAGAAGTGGATGGTTGGCCGACCAATATCATAAATGCGTAGTTCTGAGGGGTCCGTGGTTTTTTGCGTCCACAGTCGCGCATCGTGTGCATGCTCTTTTCTTGCGTTTATCGATGGCGCATGTGCACGTGCTCCCTGTGTAGTCTTAGGGCATGCTGATTTTATAACTGGTTGTATAGTTTTGGACCTTTTGGAAATGAAGTTTTGGTCCATGAGTGAACTAATGGGTGCTTTGAAGATGCTGGATTCCTGTAACCATTTGCGGACAAAATTATGGTGATAACATATTCCCCCTGATGTGTGAGGTTATAAGCATACATATATCCGAAATACATCAATGTTTCTTATACTGAGAGTACCTATGTAAGAAAGAGCATTGTGGGGAGTTTCAAGAGCGACCCGTTGGGGGGAGAGGGGAACTTGTAGGACCCAAACCTTTTGCAAAGGGTGAAAAAATAAAAATGTGTACAAACGAGGTGGGTATGCCCCATGCTCGTGTCATTTAACTCAAAAATGTGTAATACAGTAACTGAAGTTGTGTGTTGACGTAGATCAATGCAGCGCCCTTTGGGGCGATTTGATAATGACAGATGACAATTATGATGGTGAACAAACTTTGAAAAAGGTAAGGACACCTGTGAGAAGTGTCTATGATATGCATACATTGATAGTCTATCAAATTTTAGAGGTCTTCGACATATATAAAAACAACTGCAATAGTCGCAAAGTAAGACCCAACGCCACATGATAAAGTGTTGAAGTTGAATGTTGTGGGGGTCAATGACAACAGAGAGAATTGATGGTTCTCTCTGTGCCGTCTGAGACTTCGCATTATAAAGGTAATGAGAGCCAAGATACTATCACCCTTCTGGGAACTGTGTTGATGTCGACGGAAAGGGAAACACGACTCCAAGAAGCAAAGGGCTTCATGAAATCCACCGGGTAAAATCAAGAACTCAGGAGAAACATGGACAAATTCAAGAGACGGGGAGACTCAAGACTGCCCTTGGTTGGGGGATTTTTGAAGGAGAAGTGGCAACAACCGTGAAACAGAATCTAGTATCAGGGGGACGACTCGATTGGGGTTAGATTTTTCCAGAGGCGTGACAAAGTAGACAAACTCAGATATCAGGGGTACATGGACTGTGGGATGCTCGAGGTTTATGTATGATTTCAACATGAGTAGAAGATAATGTATGCCCCAACCAAGGGAGACATGGGTTTCTTTTGCCAGAAAAAGGAATGTCACCAAAGGTGATGACAAAAAACTACGTAATGGATGAAAACAAAGGCTTTGTACAGTTACCAAAAGAAATAAAGAATCAGTTGGCAGAAGTGTATAGGTATAGAAACAGGTGCCCCAGTGAAATATGGCTTGGCCTGTGAGGGCACAAGTTGCGTGGAAAGTAGGTGGAGGGTGGGGGCGCCATAGGTGGGTTTCTGTATTAGGTGAAATGAATGGAGGACAATTTGCAGATGGGAAAATTGATGGTGGATGAGATAGAGGGCTAATGATACTACGGAGGTGAGGTGCAGTCAAAAAGGCGAATTGAGATGAGATTACGTGGGAGTCTATTATGGGGAAGTTAGCAAAATGAGGAGAAGGAGCATGCAGCTAATTCTTGGGAATGCAAAGACTAGGAGGACTCCCAGCCCTAGGGGGTGAAATAAGCATGAGTGTCAAAGTGAAAGGGGGACTATGAATGGGAAAACTCATGGGGGGGGAGTGCTACCGGGTGACAATAGTGAAATGCAATGGAGGTGTGAGTACCGCAAAGCCGGATGGGGGGGACCTTAGAGGCAAATATCAGAGGGTGTGACTGGGAGATGTAATTGATATTCAGAGGGAATGATTACATGCCAGTAGCGATGCTATACCTGAAAGGGCCATGCTGATTTGTGGTGACCAAGTACCTGCACATATGAACACCAATATCTGACATGAACAATATCTGAAGATAAAGAACATATAACTGTTATTTGATAATTTTTAGCATAAGAATGCATACCTGGGCGTGATGTAAGAAAAATATCCCAAGGGGCCAAGGATGGATGGTGGCTTGAAGACTGTGAGTGTGTAGGTGGCGGGATCCTGGTCCTGTGGTTGAAGATGGATTGGAAAACGGATGCACGGAGCTCTCAGAAATGATCCTGGAAGTTTTGGCAAAGGGACTATATATAGCTGTAGGGCCCACATTGCCACCTCATTTTTACCTATGACCAGAGTGAGTGGACGAGAGTTTTGAGGAGAGATTTGGAGATTATGAGAGATTGAGCCAGCCGATTCAGGATCCGCGAGTGTCAGGTTAGTGGTCAGATCCTCGTGCATATTAGTTAGGATTTCTTTTTTGGGCGGGGGATGTACGAATGAACGTACATGGGATTTTGTGAGTGTGGGCCCCCCAGTGCGTGGGAGATCGAAAGATTCACACACATGATTGCGTGGATGTAATTGGAGAGCTGTGCATGGGGGTGCTCGAAGGGGAAAAACAGGCACGCATGTAATTCTCACTTGTTCGAAGCATAGTAGCGCATGCATGCGCGACTGTGTTCCTGACAGTTGCGCATGTGTGCACAATTGTGTAGTGAACATGTGTGCTATGATGCGCATGTGTATGTGTGACAGGGGTGCATGGGTGCGCCCCTTTATGGACAACAGTCGTGCATGAGTGTACAACTGTGGAATGAACAGGTGCGCATAGGTGTGCGCCTATGGGAAAAAATGTCGTGCCTTGGAGGCAAAGCAGATGGGTGCAAACATTTATCTTTTTTGGAGATTTTGATATTTTTATGGGTTGTGATGGCTGATCAAATATTGTTTATGTGGATGCAGGTGATCAGTTGGCGATGCCGATCCATTGGAGAGAGAGGGACTAGGCACGACTGAGGGAAGTAGTGAGGGATGAGGAGCCCGCGGTATGAGACACTTTGGCAGCTTGTGGGTTGTTGAAGTTTTTTGTGTGTTCACTTGTGTAGGCACAAGAGTACCTGTTGCAGTTCTTGATTGCCATGTGGAGTCTGGACCAGCAATGCTTCATTATGCGTGGTGAGCAGATGGCCTTCACTGCGATGGGGGATGTTTATTTTTTGACCGGGCTCCCTTTTCGGGGAACCCTGTTACTGGCGGAGCCCGTTCTACCTGGGGATGGACAGTTGGCTGTCTTAGCCCAGAGGTATTGTACGGGGGAGAACTATATGTCGGGCTCTGTGGTAAGTATTGGGGTGATGGATGCCCTTGTGCATAGTTGCATGGCAACGATGGTTGTAAGAGTATATGGGTATCTTGTGACTCAATGGATCAGTGGGGGTCAGCTGAGGATTATGGAGAGGGCACTGGGGGGTGAGGATTTTGCCTGGGGCTTGATGTTGCATGCCAAGATGGTGGGGTAGCTCCACAGGTGTCGAGCTGCAGACTCAGGGGAGTTTTCCTTTGGGTCCATCTTGGTAGCATGGTTCGTGGAGAGGGTGCCTATGTTTCACCCTAGAGTGCTTTTGAACACACCAGGTGTGAGAGAGCCATGACTGAGGTGGTGGGCGATGATTTTGGTTCACCATGGTGGTGGGGAGGGGGGCCATTATTTTATGGCCGATACTACACGGGTGTGGCATAAGATGCCATAGATTATCCTCCGGTTTCTGTATAGTGGGGTGGTCTTTCGGGGGGACCCAGACATGGTCCTACCTCTTGGAGAGGCATTCGACCAGCGAGGTATGTTGATTTATTTTTTTTGATGGTTTGAGATTGAGATAATATAGCATGTATTTTATGTATGGATGGATGTTGATGCTATCATTTGTTTGTAATGTGTGTAAATGTGGGGCCTCGCGGGCGCGAGGTGGAGTTGATCAGTGCGTCGGCTCGTCAGGGGCCGATGAGACCACTGCGGGGAGAGCCATGGGTAGGGGAGAGATGACGATAGGAGGATGTTGGGGTGAGGCCCATTGATGATGAGAGAGCATCTAGGAGACGCCGCTATGATGACCCCAGTGTAGGTCCATCACATGTTCCTCCAGCTGGGGTCGGGGGAGAGTTTGAGGATTTTTGCCATCGATTAGAGACGGTGCTTCAGGGGGTGCCCGAGGGTGTGTGGGTGTGCATCCAGGATGAGGTGATCTTGGAGCAGTGTATTGGACTTCTGATAGAGTTGCGGATGCTGATCCACAAAGTAGCTGTAGCGGGAGCAACGATGACTGGGCGGTTGGCCCTAGGGCCTGAGGGGCCGATCGATGGTGGGGTACCTCCTCTAGAGGGAGGACCAAGTGGTGGTGCTCTAGAGGTGCCTTGAGTGCCTTGGGTGATGGATTTTTGTATTTATAGAGGCTTGCGAGCCTATTTTGTATATGGTGATGTGACACCGGTGTTATAACCCTAAATTGCATAGAACATGCTTACCTGGCATCATTCCATCTCAGTTGCCTTCTTTTCCAAGCCACTACTAAACAACTTCTTAAAAAAACACCCTTTTAGAAGGCATACGCGCCCTGCTCCACTACTGCATGCGTGTGTACGCTGGCTGACCCACTACATCCTGCGTATACCTAAAAAAGAACGAAAAATGGAAAGTTGCAGATGGAACACATAGTTTTGGGTAGTTTAACTAAACCGTTTGACCACCCATAGCTGGTCACTCGACCAAATACCTAGCCCTTTCTAGCCTATAAAAGAAGAGGTAGGGGTCCCATTTGGAAGGAGGAAAATCATAGCAAAGAAACTATACCCGATTTAGCATTCCCCTTGCCCCAACCTTTTGCAACTGTTGTGTAAAGAGAAGCATATACATAAGCTATTGGAGCACAGTTGAAGAGGAGCTTAGGACCAGATTCATGGAGCAGTGGCCGATCTCACCATTGTAAGGTTACTCTTGTGAGATTAATAAAAGAAGTACTTTTCCCATCACGCCATATGAGATTGTCAATATTTAAATTTGATTATATTTTGATAGAATCTCTAACCCATTAGTTTATAGATTATATGCATCTGGATTTCTTTGTTTGTCTTTTATGAAAGTAGGTTAGCGTTGGGAGGAGAGTTGCAGTCAAGGAGCGACCAAGCATTAAAGGGATCGACATCAAACACGGAAACTAAGGTACAGTAACTGGATCTCTTTAACCTTGTATTTGCATATGAATAATGGGGTTTATGATTGTGATGTTGGTAAAAACTAGGAGACTTTAGGTCATTTCTGCATGCATGATAAAACCCTTAATACTAGTCCATAGGAAGGATTTCCCACCCACAATAGAATTGACAACCATACTGGGGAATCTCTAGGGTTTTTGGGGGTACTTGTTGGGTATTTTTAATTGGTTTTACTACCTTTTTTCTGAGTTTCTGTAAAAGTCTGAGCTAGTAGGGATTATGGTCTTCCATACCAGTACTCCTTGCTTCCTTTGCCTAACTATTTTTTATTTTTTCGGGAAGCCATAGAGGCATACACGGCCTACAGAAGGTCTGCCCACGTATACATGCACCCTAACTTCATACAACTCACTTACATATGCTTGCTGCTGAAAGATTAGTCACGTGTCTGAGTCCAATTTTTTTTTTCAAAAAGAGGCAGTCATCCTCTCCCCTGTCAGAAGGGATCCTTCTCAGGGTTTTTTTGGATCTAGTTTTGGTTTTTGTGATTGTAGTTTGTAGCCTAGGTATAACCTCAGATTATATTTGTTCTATCAAAGTTTCCTTGCATTTTCTTTGCCAAAGTAATTTTCTCTATCTCTAAGGGACTCTGGTTTCCAATACCAATGCTCCCTGCCTATGTTGGACTATGTTTTTTCACTCTTTTGACCATTTACAAAGCTATACGCGTACTGCAGTAGCTTTGCACGCGTGCATACGTGCTCTGCATTTGGACATCCCACGTATATACGCTTGCTGCGGAGGTGATAGTCGCATGTCTGTGTCGGGGAGATATTTTGACAGAGAGAGGCAGTCATGCTCTTACCTGTCAGAAGACAGTCTTTTTGGTCTTTTCCATGGTCTCTGTCATAGCAGTCTGTAGCCTAGGTTTGACTTCAACATATCTTTCTTTTTCTTCGAAAGATTTCTTGTGTTTCCTAGCTGTTTTTAACTTACTTTTTAGCTTGAAATTTTAAGAAAAATGAGTTGCATTTTGAAAAACAATTCCCCCTCATGGCCATGAATCGTGCATTCATCAGTCTCTTTTAGAATCTTTTGTTATTTCTTCTTTGATTGGAAGAAAATATAAAGAAACAAAACTTAGTTTTTTAGGTCTCTTTCTTTCTTTGCATTTGCTTTGCATTTTTAGTTGAAAAAGAAAAAGAAATTAGCATAGTGTTGTGTTTTCTTCTCATCTTAAAAGCATTTCAAAAGAAAAATAAGAAAGATAATCATTCTTTTCTAGTGTTCATGTAAGTTTCATCATTTTTCGCAAGAGTATTAACAACATCAATTGCACCACCACACCCTTTTTTAGTAAATCAAGCCATTAAAAAGAACGCTAAATCTAAAATTAACTAGACTTTTTATGTTTGTAGGGTCAACCAACTAGTTTAGGGTTAGGGCCTTGAATTAGGTTGGAGAGGAAACTCTTCAAGGCCTTTAAATCAAACATTGGAGTCTAAGTTAGGGAGTGTTAAAGTCCAATAAATGTGAAAGTTATCTGGGACCCCCCTCTAACACAGGGGCTAAACACGAGGTCACATACGGAAAGGTAGCGGAGATAACCCCTCCAAAGCCGGACCAAGCATAGTGGAGAACTCATATAGAGGGCTTATCCTGGGATTCCGTTGATCGCATTTTCCATGGAGATTCGTGGGTCTTGAATCCATTCAAGGTCCTCAGTCATCTTCTAGAACACTTGCTTTCGATACCCTTGATAGGTTTCGGGCTTGATACCCTGCTCATTGCGGTCTACTCAACTGTCGATTGTACCTGCCTGGTGACTGTTCGCGCGCTGGCAACCTAGTTGCCTTTATTTTAGAGACTTACACAGGTGAACACTGGGGTATACCGCAGTACCTAGGGTAGACATTAGGCCATGATTTGCAGAGTATACTCGGAGGGTGCTTCCATATTTGAGTTGCACTTGCACCGGTAAGTTGCTCTAGTGTTGGTTGGTGTAATTGTTCTTCCAACTAGTTAGTCGTTTGCTTGATTTTCCTTTAGGAGTTTTTCTAGTGTGTGTTGTGTGCTCCCTAGTTTTCCATAGTGAGTCAATCAGTCATTTTTTTGGGTCTCTGACCTAGGGTGGTAGACCGCCCACTCCGCCAGTCATGAGGACTTTTCGGTCTTCCGCTTAAGAACATGGAGTCGCCTCTTTACAGGCGTTGTTTTGATAACACTGGTTTTCCATAGTCAGCGTGTGAGACTTTTATGGATTTGAATGATCTCACAAGGGGAGAACTTGTGCATAATATATTCATGGATAAAGTTCCCGACCATACCAACCAAGAAACCCCTTCGCAAGGGGACTCTTGTGCTTTTCCCTTCTTTGGAAACGTTGGTGTCCCTTTGATGGCTACTTTGTACATTCCTGGGTCGAATGTGGGATTACCAGTTTGGTTGGGTACCATTCCAAATGTCCAAAATGATCTTGACGCTTCCCAGCTAAGCACTTTATGTCATGGGCATAATGTTGATGTTCCTTCGTCAACAAAGTCTTCTCCTCCCCCTTCTCCCACCTCTGATGAAAGTACAGTTACTAGTAACCGAAAGTCTAAACGAAATAGAAAGAGGAGGAATAGGAAGAAGAAATCACCAACCTCTATGAGTCATGTTGGAGATAGGTCACCAACCTCTGTGGATCATGTTGGATATAGGTCAACAACCTTTGCAATTCATGTTGAGTACCAACACCCAGCCTCTACAAGTCATGCTGGGGGTAAGCACGCTCCCTCTACAAGTCATGCTAGGGGAAAAAGTCCAGTCACTATTAGTCATACTGGTAATAGGTCTGTATCCTCTGCGAGTCATGTTATTGACCCATCACCAACCTCTACAAGTCATGTTGGAGATGTGAAACCAACCACTTCTATTCAGGCTGGGGGCATTGATTCTATTGAGAAACCTAGACGGATAGGACGTAACCCTAAGTTCCCTTGTAAGCTTTGCAAGGGAGATCACCTTAATCATATGTGCCCTGACATTCCAGAGGTAGAAAGATTGTGGTCCTTGTCTACAAGCTCTTTTGATTCTAAGTCTTTTGAGGTTTCATCCCAGCCTATTCATCACTTGGTTGAGAAAGTGGTCATGCCGATGCAGTCATCGATTGATCCCACTCCTCTTTTGGGGGGTGAGGTACCTTTAGACCATGTAGTCTCTCAGCTTATTCAACCATTGGTTGAGAAAGTGGTCATGCCGATGCAGTCATTGGCTGATCCCACTCCTCTTTTGGGGGGTGAGCTGCCTTTGGACCATGTAGTCTCTCATACTATTCAACCATTGGTTGAGAAAGCGGTCACGTCGATGCAGTCTTCGGCTAATCCCACTCTTCTCTTAGAGGGTGATGTGTCTACCGACTATGTTTTTAGCATTTCCAGTTCAATACTTTCAGAACAAGGGGGCATTCCGCTTGTTCCGAGCACACCCCCTCTAAGCCCTAGGATGGTTTCCTTTGATTGGAATGATCTTGTTGAGCCTCGTCTTCCTTCTTTTGCACCTTTTCAAATAAGGGTGTAAGTTAATTCAACAAACATTTATCGATGTATTGTGGATGAAGGAGCCTCCGCCAGTATTTTATCCTCCTCGGTTTGGAAAGTCTTGGGATCTCCTGATCTTGTGTCTTCTTCACATGAGCTGTTGACTTTTGATAGACGTCCTAGTGAATATTTGGGGGTTCTTCCTCAGTTACTTATCTCGTTAGGTGGGAAGACTGTCCTTGTTGATGTTATAGTGGTGCAAGGCTCATTAGATTTCAATATGCTTCTTGGGCGTGATTATGTATATGCTATGAACGATGTGGTGTCTACTCTCTTCCCGGTGATGAATTTTCCTCATAATGGAAGCATTGTCACTATCGACCAGTTGGCATCTGATAATCACCATCCTAATTTGGCGTTAGTTCAGGTTTCCCCTTTATATGTTCCTAGCATTCATGTAGACTCTACCCGCCACGGGTTAATTATTTGGCGTCTTATCCTCGGTGTTCAATTGCTTCTGAGAAGAAACCTGTGCCATCATGTTTTCCTTCTCGAGACTTGGAATCAACAATTGATCCATTGGTTTATCCAATGGGGGCATGGGAGCCTTGC
>JASDQU010217706.1:4661-18005 GCA_032191745.1 Picea mariana | reverse complement strand
GGTGGAACAACGGTAAGTTGGATTTCAAAACTACAAAAGGTTGTTGCACTTTCAACAACAGAGGCATAGTATGTTGCTGCTACAGAGGCTAGTAAAGAGATGATTTGGTTACAAAGGTTTATGGAGGAATTGGGAAAGAAGTAGGAGAATAGCAGGCTGTACTATGACAGTGAGAGTGCAATTCATCTTGCAAAGAAATCAGCCTTCCATTTGAAGACTAAGCATATATAGTTGAGGTATCACTTCATACGATCCGCCTTGGAAGATGGACATTTGAAGTTGGAAAAGATACACACTAGCCAAAATCCTGCAGATATGTTAACAAAGGGAGTAACTAGAGAGAAACTGAGTTCCTGTTGAGTTTTAGTTGGTGTTCAAGAATGAATATGAAGATGAGAAATTTTCCAGGTCCAAGAAGGTTCAGAGTCCATCATATACAACAACGGTGGAGTTGTTGAGATCAGTCTCCAAGTGGGATATTGTTGGTTGTGGAGCTTGATTATCTTCCTGATTTAGAGGTCTTTTACCTTTAGCCGTGTTTATACCCCATGAAGTATTTATGCCCCATAAGTATGTACACTCTTCCACACGGGGGAGTGAAAAGTGGGGGTACCCCCTCTGTGGGGTCTGGGGGCAAGCAGGGGTTCGGGGGCGAAGCCCCCGAAGGAAAAATTGCCTTGTAAAAGTATATTGTAATTTCATTGTAAATCTGGACCATTCATTATAAGGTCGCAGATCTAATGGTAGAAATTATGTTAGGGTTTTTTTCCCAAGAAGGAAACCCTCTTTTATGAGGGAAATGTATTGCAGCTATGGTTGGATGTCGAATATTGTATTCTGAGATAGGAGACTGTGAGAGAAATAAGAGGAAGTTACAATGGGTTTGTTGTAGGTTGTATCCCTTCATTTACTGGATAATAATAAAGAAAGGACCTGGCAATTTCTCTGGTGGATGTAGCCCACACTGGGTGAACCATGTAAATCTGTGTCTCTATTGTATTGTGTATCTTCTGTGTTTTGTTTCTGCATTTGTTTTATTTTATTGCTCCGTGGTCCTATTTTTCTAACATTCTGAACACATTGTTCACCCCCCAAGCCGTTCCTTCTTTGATGGAGAACCTCATTGTCTCCTTTATATGAACTTTCCTTTGGTGGAGGATTGAAGTGGTGGAGGCCCAGCTAGAAGGGACTTAGTTCCTCGGTTTTGAGATGTGTTGACACAGAATTTTGTTGCCTATCTACTTCTGTTGACTATTTTAATATAAATACTCTTCTACCGTCACGATCAACTCTCTCGAATTACTGGAAAATTTTAAAATGTATATATCGATGTAGATTGTTCTCCTGAATAAATTCAAATCTATATCGATCTCTTCAAAGAATTTCATGATGTATTCACTTGGTCATACGAAGAGATGCCAGGAATCGACCCTAGCAGGGTAGTATTGTCGAACATGAGATCAAGACTTACCTGGATGCTAGACCTGTTCGACAACATCTTAGAGTTGTTAATTCTAGGAAGGCCCCTACTATTAAGGAAGAGGTAGAGAAAATACTTAATGTTTGTTTCATCTACCCGGTTCCTTTGACCGAATGGGTTTCCAACCATGTTCCCATGAATAAGAAACAAGGAATTGTCCACGTTGTTGATGATTAAAATCAAAACGAGGAATTTCGACCGCAAAGTATTGCTAAAGCCCTATTATTTAAACTATGCTAATAATATAATACTAGTAGGTGGGACCCCCTTGTAGATTGGAGGCTCGAAAATAGTCATATCACACATTTTATATTGTTGTTTCGACACTGCTTACACAGTCCTATATGGTTGACAATGAAGTCCTGGTTTCATTTTAACATAGTGACAGGTGGATGATGCATTTTATGGGATGTTTTTGCAATTCAAAGCATTATTTTTATGTTATGATGGGGATATATTTACAGTTGCTATGATTTAATCATGTCTCAATTCATTATGATATACTACCTGGCCACATACACATAATAAATATGTTAGTAATGACATAACCAAAACAAATAAAAGAAACTTATGAAGAAAATCTAAAAAAAAAAGATCTATGTTCGAGTTATGTTAAGGATTATATCCAAATGAAAAGGTAAAAGATGTTAGTGTTAGTCCTAACTATTATATGTTTGGTTAGTGGCTATACAATTTTCATTTGAGTTATTTTGGGGTGCATATAACATTGAAATTCATATGGTATGGCATGAGAACTTGGCAATGGTTAACGTGAATGTTTTGGGTGGCACATTGGGAAAGGAATATCGTCGCAGATTTCAATGGTTTGGAAATTGATTCCATGGTTTAATGCATGGGTGAATGTTGGTTGTCTTGTACTTCGGAATTGAATAGGATAGGAGATGGAAGCAATGTGTAGTAAATGCATGTCACTCCACACTCCCCCCATCAGGTCGTCACCCTAGTATTGTTATTCTTTGTTGCATTTCGGTCTGTTGGTGGTTAAGCTCTGCATTTTAGGCTTGGGAAGAAAATTCTTGACCAACTCACCCTTTTAAGCTCTCTGTTACAGGTATGGTTCTTTTTCATGCCATCCATGAATTATGATCTATGTATGAACAAACAATGGATCAATAATTCTTGGGTTTGTGTTTTCTTGAGAATTGCAACTATGTAAATGTGTGATTCTTCTCTATGGACTGACTGTGTAGTTGTTCGGATTGCAAGAAAAAGAATTGGTTTTGGGTTGAGTTGTGCATTCATTGGTTTCTCTGTTGGTTAAAATCTTGGTGGGTTTCTGTGGATTTTTAAATGAATATGGGTATTATCGCCGTGTTAAATGGTGGAGGGTTTCACTCTGTGTATTATTGCCAGTTTCTTCCTCACAGGCATGAGTGTAACTGTATCCAATCGTGTTCAGACTGCCATTTGGTTGTTGTGTATTTCTCATACCAGAGTCATGGTTGTGGCTCATTCTCATTTTATTGGCACCAAAGTATCCCAAGAATTGGTCTTAGGGTGGCCATAATGTTTATATATACCATATGGTTCTAGGCTGATATAAGTTATGCCTCGATGTTAGGCATCCTGACTAGCACTATTGTCAAATGGTTTGATCCTTAAGAAAAATAAACTAAGGTTATATCTCTATGTGTTCTTGGTAACTGTCACTCTTCAGTGGATATTCTCCTCTCCTCTGCAAACATAAAACACATTATGTGCACCAGATTTTTCATCCTACCTGTTGTTGTTTTCCCTCTGTGGCTAACTGTTGTTCCATTGCCCAGGCTGGGTGTTATAATTATATCTTATGTATTACTATTGAGTTTGTATCGAAATGGTTTTTTCCTGTGGTTGACATGTCTCTAAAGACCTCCAATTATTTGTGCTATTGATGAATGAGTGTTCTCTTGATTCGCTCCTTGTATTTTTTGTGACAGAGCCCAATTTTAAATATCCAATTGTTCTTTCTCCTGTTGATCATGTTGGTTGTCAAGGATTGGTTTATCAAGTGGAGTGGTTATGGATTTTTTTCTTCGAGTCCCCATCTCATGATTAAATTGGTTGAAAAGTTTTGATTGGGAATGAGTAATAATATGCAGTCGAGGGTTGTTATCATTTCACTATGTTTCCACTCACTGTGTTCTTATAGCGTTGTCTTAATTGAAAAATGGAAACACATCTGTGTTTCACTAGTCCCAATCAAAGTTATAGCAAATTATGGAATTGGTAACTGTGTGTATTTGGTTATGATCACTGTGCATCCATTATTGAATCATCGTGCATATTGGAAATGGTTACATCGACCGTGATGAGGTTTGAGTTTTATGTTGACTATGTTTTCATTACAAAAATTTATTGGTTGATATGATGAAGAATGTATGTAATCGATCATGTTTTGGAAGCCTGTTTTTATTTGGAAAGGGAACTATGCATATGTTTTAATTGGCTGATTGTGAATTGATAGACAATGTATGATATTTTTTATAGCGATGCATTATGAGATAGAGGTGGACCAATGTTGTTGTGTGTTTTCTTTAAATTCTTAAAAGGAAAGAAATAAATTAATGACCAAGCATTTTCTTAACAAGATTGTTGAATGGAAAGTTGTTTTGATTATGAATATGATTAAACAAACTATTTTTAGTTGAGAAGTTTTGAGGAATTTGAATGTTGGAACAATGAACAATTTGATACACAGTAATTATTGGTATGGTGTTGGTATTTTTTGTAATGATTTTAGTACAGAGTTATGTTTATTGATTACATGATTTGTTTTATGAACAATATTCATTATTTCCCTATCATTCTCTCAATTTTTCACACATTACAAGTCCCCTCACCTTCCCAGATTCACTATTCACGCCTCATTCTTAAAACTAAATGAAAACTTCGTACTATAGCAGTTGAAGGATGGCACATAGATGAGTTATAGTTGATATGTTTTGTTAATTACAATACAGTTGATTGTTTAATGATTTGTTGAGTAGTAATCATGATCTACCCCCCTTCATTTTACCACTTTTCGCTCAACACAATCCCTCATATATCCCAAAACCCTTATTCACCCCCTTCTCATTGACAAGTATTAAACGATTTTTATGGATTGGATTGCATGAGTCTCATGTGTTGTTGAGCCAAACTTTGTTTCATATTTAAAGAGATGTCATGTATGGTTTGTTGAAGAAACTGGTTTCTAATAAATAATGCATACATGAATGATCTTCTTCAGTAGAGGAATCCATGGTCAGAATAATAGGGTAAGAGGAAATTGGAACATGGGCCCTAGAAGGCCAAGGTTTTCTATACATTTTTATGTAGATCCACAAGAGTTGAACCAACTATTCCAAGATGGATTTTTCAACTAGATTGGACAAAGAGTGGTCCAACCTAGGCCAGAAAGGCCTCCTTTCCAAGCCCCGCATGTCCTTGGAATCCCAGTTCCCCCTCGTGTCTCACTACAACCTGAAGTCCCTGAAAATGACAAATGGCAAGAGATTGTCCACCCGACGATATCACAAAAAAAATATGATTGTCACATTCATTCTATTAGGAAACAAAAACAAATTATGAGAATGCCATGGAAATACAATTTGTGCCATTTTCTTATCTTTCTTAGTAGAATTAACAACAAAATTAATTGTGGTCTTTGTCATGCTCATAGATTTCGTTTACATTTTCAAGTTGCACAATCCAACTAAAAGTTAAAAAGACATATTGAAATGTATTATTGTGTATTCTATCTATTATTTATTATATACATCTTATTACTTTCTTACTATTCACATTCTTCATCGTTGAGTATTGTTACTTTATTACTATTCACCTTTTTTCTTATCTAATGATCATAAATGGGCCACTATATAGTTTATGATTTATTTGGTTATTTTCTAGGTGGAAAAATGGATCTATTGACTTGTAGGGCCCATTTAAAGGGTAGGTCTCTTTTTGGTGATTTAAGGTCCATAAAATTCCAAAGCTTGTTTGAAGCATCAAATGTTGTTTTGGAGTAAAAAAATTGCAAAGATTCTAGACGATCGAAAACTTAATTCTAATAGAGAGTTGAGGCATGAAAAAACCCTAACCCTAACCCTAAATGATTCATAACATAAATGACTTACTCACTAGAAAATGAAATAAGTTAGTTTAAACCATTTGTTTCATGTATAAAAATAGTATTTTCCTTAATTAAGGAAAATTAGAAATTGCGTATCAATTAACTCCTACTTGTTAAATCTATTCACAATTAATGAATAGAAGGATCAAAATCCATGATGAGATAAATCATTTAACTCACACTTGCTAAGTGTTAGAAAATCGGTTTAGACAATTAGTTTTCATTGATGTCAACCTTTGGATAGTGATGTTGGAGATTGATTTCAACCCTTAGATATTGATGTCAACCTTTGGAGAATTCTGACAGCGGAGTCTGGTAGCACAAAGATATGGCTAAGGGACCTGATTTTTGTTGAGGTATAAAGGCATGCAGATCAATAAATATGAAGGTAATACTATCATGGATGGATAGTTCACGTCATGTCGTTTCTGGTGATATGCGGTACGCCACATAGTTCCTGACGGTTAGGGAGATATGGCCTTAAGAAGTTGGAGAACCCCTTAGAGTAATCTAGAAGCCCTTAAAAGGTAAATAAAAAATCAAAGCTTCTAGAAAGTCATAAAGAAGATTCCCTAGTCAAAGTGGTTGTAAAAGAAATGAATTAAATAATGAAGTGATTACAACAAGAAGGGTAAAGGAGTTATGTGTTGACTAATTAAGGAAATTTAGTTGCAATAGGAAGTGGTGAGTTTACTATTTATGGTAAAGTGGTTGCAAGTTGGAAAAGTAGTTAAAAGTGGGTTAGCCCTAAAAAAGGGAAGTTAGGTAAAACAGTTAGAAGATAACCCCTAAAGGAAACCAATTGGAGAGTATAAATAAGAGAGAAAGGAACTCCTATTAGCACCTACCTATCTATTGAACATTATTGAATATCTATTTTGTGAAAGGTTATTTGCAGGTATACATTTACAAATCCGAGAAAGAATAGGTCTGAGGCGAAATTCTGAAGGAATGAAAGTTTTGTAGTTGTGGATAAAGTGAATGAAACAAGATTTCAAAGGTTATCCACGAGCCATAGGCACAGAGAAGCACAAATATTTGTGGGCCATAGTAGAGGAAAGAACAAATACATGTGAGCTATAGAAAGGGAAAGCACAGATCTGAAGAAAGGGCAAGGATGAAGATAAGGTTCCAGGTTGCAAAATCTGAGGAGAGAGTGAAGGTCTGTTGGTCTGAGATCTGAAGCATCATGTCAGTAACAAAGTGTAAATGTATGTCTATATGTTTATGAAGTTATAGCTTAGTGATGTTGTGGAGCATGCTTGAGGCATGACATTGTGAGGTTTGGTATATTCCCTCTTGGATGTATGGTATATGTTGTAGAAGCATGATTTGAGGCAGATCTGTTGAGGAACATTGTTATTGCATTTAGCTTGGTCTTATTGGAATATATTGTGGTGCATTGTGAGAGGAAT
The DNA here is from genome assembly GCA_032191745.1 of Picea mariana. Lineage (NCBI taxonomy): Eukaryota > Viridiplantae > Streptophyta > Pinopsida > Pinales > Pinaceae > Picea > Picea mariana. The sequence continues at coordinate 10,993 of JASDQU010217706.1, read as the reverse complement.
TTTTTAGTAGTCTTGGTATGTGATTGGATTAATATGAGTGATACATGTTTGAGGTTATATAACAGTGAAGTTCTGGCACATGGTTTGATGTAAGGGTTTATGGTTTTTAGTTTATCGATGGTATGATGTATTGCTAGAGGCCCTTTGTTGGTTAGCTAGGAGTATGTTCTTATGCATTCTTGATGCACTTCTTGTGCTATAGGTTTGTACTTGGTTATGATCGGTACATACCTTTTAGAGGCATGTGTGAGTGTGGTTGTAAGTTGCTATGAGTAGTTTTGTTTGATGCACATCCTGGTGATATTGTGCATATGGTTGAGAGTTGCTTTGGTGATTGGTCCTGAGGATTAGATCTAGTTTGGTTGATGATATTATTGTTACAGATTTTTGGTACAAGTTGTTTGGTACATGTTGCTACATGCTTATGGTACAAGTTAACTTGATAGGTTTCACAGTTACTGTTTGACAGAAGCAAAGATAGCGATAGTAAGACTGGGTGAGTTTGTGGTAGTCCATGAGTTTCATTGAGGATAGATCCAGAAATTTGTGAGTTGCAATTAAGAAGGCCGTGAATACCTATGTGTTGCAGTATAGACAGGTCACAAATCTGAAGGAAAGAATTGAACAAGGTTGGTACATTTTGTGATAGAGTGTTGGTACATGTTGACAGTGACAAAGTGACAATGGTAGTGATTGATTCATTGACAATGACAATTTGGATAAATTTGGCATCTATATTTCAGGGCGGTTGGACGAGGAAAAGAAATGGGGTTGTAACCTCCCTTCGGTTGGTTCTGAATAACCAGGGAGTTGGAGCTTCCTTTAGGTTGGATCCTGAGAACTAGGTGGTTGTAGCCACGTTTTGGTTGTAGGCAGAGAACTCAGGGGGTTGGAGCCTCATTCTAGTTGGAGCCAGAGAATTAGGGTATTGGAGCTTCCTTCAAGTTGGAGCCTAAGAAACTAGGGGGTTGGAGCCTCTTTTTGGTTGGAGACAAAGAATTGGAATTTGGTGTTTCCTTGAATGTAATTCTTGACATATAAGAAAAACATTGTATGGTTTTCTCCCGCATTGGATTTCCACGTAAATATTGATGTACTGTGTATTGTGTGGTTCTGTTTATTATTGTTCATTATTCTCTGATGGATGTTAATGTTTATGGTGCAATAATATATTCATGATGAAATGATGAACATTGTTGAATAAGTTGAAAGGATATACATTGTTCTTTAAAGGATTAATAAGTGGTACAAATTGTTGATTACTGATTCACCCCCCCTCTCAGTAATCCAACACTAAGGGGTTTGGCAAAAAAAAAACCCATAATATCAAAGGCTAAGATGACATGGAACATGAGTTACAGAAAGAACCCTCTGTTTTTCCCATTTTTCTTGCCAAATTGATGGATAGAAGGCGGTTAGAGACAGAAGAAGAGATAGACAAACATCATAGTTGCAAAATTAATGAAGAAAACATGGATGGAGACAGAGTAAAATTTAGAGTGGATGATTTAGAGAAATAAGCATATGTCTCCCCCCACCCTTTTTTTCCAAATCGACGAGGACAAGTTAGAGTGGAAGAACTAGAGAAAGAAATGCATTTTCGCCCTTTTTTGTTCCCAAATCGATGAACAAAAGGATGTTGGAGATGGAGGATGGGTTAGAGAAGCAACCCACTTGCCAAATCGATGAAAAAAAGGAGGATAGATATGGAGGACGATATAGATAAATTACTCGCATTGTTTCCAAGAATTTTTCATTCAAATCCACGTGCTAAATATTAAACCAACAAGGAGGGTTTTATTTTCATTGTCGAATAGGTAGAGAGAAATAAGGGAAGTAGTTGACTCCATTATTGGAAAGAACCAGTGAGAAAGAAGGGAAGACAATGAATTAATTACTAGCAACAAGAAGTGAGAAAGGAGGGAGTAAAAGAAACTAAATCTTGGTGTGATAACGAATTCCGTGGTTAGGTTTTTTGGAGGGAATCAAAATTGTGAAAATTTTAGGGAGTTTTGGAATTGCGATTTTGTTTTCACTATAAAATGGATTTCCATATTTTGGAGCAAGGAAGAAATAACAAATTCCAACCAAATGCGAGTTGGAAACCAACTGCATGACGTTTCTTAAAGAATGAGGTTCATTATTTTATTTTTTCATTGAAATCTAAATATCAAAGATAATTTATGTTTTTAATGCTACGTATGCATTTTTTTTATGGTTAATGAATACAACTAATTTTATATACAACTCATCGATGATGCCATCTTCCTATCATCTTCCACCTAAAACATATTTTGACCAACTGTACATTCTTTCAAATGGCTTCTTTCAAAAGATCTATAGGAATAAATGACAATCTTACTTGAATCATAGGTTGAGTAGCATTAACCATTGTGTAACTACCACTCCATTTCATACCACAAAATCTTCAAATGACTTTTACTATCCTTCTTGAACTATGACCTTCTATTTTTTATTTCTAAGATTTTGTAAAATAGTTTTATTTACAAGGTATGTAATTTTAGACATAGGCTAGGACCTCTATATTTGTTTAAGTAAACTTTTTGCACAAAATTGTTGTTATGTTTGTGGTACTGTCCCACACACGAATGAGAGATTACAAAGTTTTTATGGCCCTTTTGAAAACCATTTAGTCATTGTTTATTTTTACCAAGGTACCTTTTCTCTTATTAAGAGCTTCCAAGGGTACTTAGGAGTGTCGTTGATATACTTTTTTAGTCATTTTTTGGATATTAATGAAATTTATATTATGAAAATGAACTTGGGAACATGTAGATGAAAGACGTCATTAAGTGGATGCAACAATGGACATGATATACTATAGGATTTGTCTATCCTCCCCTAAAGAGGGTTGTTGTAGACTTTGTCAAACCATAGAATATCCTCTTTCTTAAAAACTTTTCCTTTGTTTTCACATGAGAGTATATACTTCTATTCACACTCATACTACTAGCTCATTTGACTTGAGGGTTGTATTGGATGGATGGAAATTTGTCATAGGGGGTCATAATATACACTTTTGTCCTTAAGGGAATACTCATTCCATAGGCGATAATAACCATTGATGGGCCACCAACCATGCTATTTGTTCCAATATTCCTGGAAGGTCTGCACTAAGGCATGTAAGTGATAGATACATACCAATACTGTATGTTGTCCTAGCGACAAAGTTTTTTGTTAAGACTTGTATCCATAATTCTAGCACTTTTCTTTGTATATAATTGTCCACAATGTTATTTACATAAAGGTAATTTTCATCAATATTAAATGAAAAATGTTCTTCCCCCTTAGCCAATCCTTCGCTAATTTCAAAACAGACGAGATTACCTCTTCCTGTGGACACACATACTTTAGTAGTATCAACTAATTCTACTATTGTTGAAAGTGCATGGGGAATTTTCCAATAAATCACACTTCAAGATGGATCATTCAAATTTCTCACACAATCAATAACTACCTGAGTGATATGCACATTAGAGGTATTTCCTTGTGTTTCTAGATCACCATTTGAGTTTATTTCAAGCACATGAATTTCCATAGCCAGGTTCACAAAAGGGGCATCCAATATGTCAAGGATTGAAATTTGGGATGGAAAAACTAATTTTGCACCAGGATACTTGACTAATGATTACATGTTAGTATCATCTAGACTTGTATGAAAATGAACCTCCGTGAATTTCACAAAACAAGTTAGAACATGCCTCTTGAAATAATCAACACAACAATTCAATGTGGAATTTATGTTTTTCACAATTTCCACACACAAATTCTCAGGATCGGATTTGCGAAGTGGCTTGATGAGTAGTGGACTTCCATAGGTTGACCTTATGGATTCAGAGAAAAAATAAAAAAATAGATTTTGGTATCACTTTCAGTGGTTTCATATCGAAAACAACCATTGAGTCTATAGTATCACTACCTGCTTCCATAGACAGAAAGACAAACCAATTTAATCTTTCCTTCGATTTGTTGTTTGGAGGTGTGAGGGTTCCACTAAAACAAATTACAATTGTAAATATTTCGAGGGTTGGAGGATGCAATAGAAAACTTTCCTCCAACAATTCAATCTTCAGGCCATCAATTCCCTTTTCCTCATATGCAATGTCAAGTGAATAAGGTTGGGAAAGTTTTGAGGATCCTTCATGTCCATTTGGAAACATGTTTTACCAAGAAGCTCAAGCATAGACACACTGTAAGAACCCATAGTTTAATCCCCATCAATGATATCCCCTTCCAAAGGCATTAGACTAGATACAAATGGAGTAACACTAGCATCTGGATCACTTTGTGAGCAAGAGTCCTCAAAAAGTTCAAAGACCATGGATTGTGAGTGCATAACCTGTACTGATATATCAAAATTTTGCCTTATGTTTCATGATGAACACCTGCAATAAAAGGGAGAAACTTATTTGTTTGTGATAGCTAATACCAAGAGAATAAACTTGCGACTAGATTGGCCCTGTATTTTTCTTTATCATAATGATCATAAGTATCATAATGGTCATAACTATCAAAAATAGGGGGACCATCAATACATATGATGTATTATATGTGTATTTTTTGTTGTAGGTTAATTTTTTATTCACTTAGAGAATCAGGGAGGTCAATACATATTTCTCCTTCCTCAAAAGAAATTTCCAATTTTTTGTCCTAAACCCCAAGGAGAATAGAGGAATCATGATCATTGTTTCCATTTTCCAGATATTATTTTGAAGTACACACATAAAAACATGACCAATCCTCGTTTTCCTTGAATTCCATCCCATCCATGTTCACTTTGGTGTGCTTTTCATTTTTAGTGTAACCAAAGGTAGAGTTGCATTTATTACATCTTCCAACATATGGGGCTTTGTCACAATTTCCATCTAATGTTTGGAAGTCTAATTGATCTTTTGAGATATAAAGGTTGGAGAAATGTGCCATATCCTCATCCAATTGTAGTAAATCACTTAAGCACACTAAAAAAATTGTATAAAGATGTTCTTTTGGGGCAGCGATATTATCTTCATATGACAAGGGTACAACTCCTTCATTTTTTGTACTAAGAGTTTTTTGATTTGTATGCAAAGTAGAATAATTTTCATCTCCCAAGGGCTTAAAATTTGTACCCTTTTCTTCATGGTTTCCATCCCCACTTGAATTCTCCATTCAATCTAATTTACATACATTTTTTTTGGTAAAGATAGGTTTAGTTGTAGGGATGAGAGTGATCATTTGTTGTTTACATGCTGCCCTATCAACATCAATGATGGAATTAAAAACCAAGAACTCATAGTCTTTTAAATATAGGATGTATCCTTCAACAATGGCTTCATCATCTTAAAGAGGAGATATAGGAACTTCTTAAATAGGGTTTTTGCAACAAATATTTTCTTGATTCTTTCAACAATGGGAATCCATTTCTCATAGTCAATAGAGATCCATCCTCTACAAAATTCCTTAGAAAATATTGCAAAAGAAGATATTTATTCTCTACCAATATGTCCAAACCATACCCTTTCATTCCTTGTATGACCTAATGAAAAAAAAATCATCATAACATCTTCATGAATGTCACCAATGTTCAAATTTAATTCTCTAAAAGATGAGATATTTAGTGTTCAAAATCTACTAATGATTCCCATATCCCACAATAGTATTTTCAACTTATCTCTTCTTGGTTTTGTCCTTATGAATAAAATATGTTTCAAATACATCATGAACTATGCTAAAATGTTAGGTACCTAACCTCCCTAACCCCTCACGTAGGTAGAATAATATATTTTCCATGTAATAAAGGCCAATATTAATAAGTCTTGGTAATAAGGAAGAATTAGTCAAATGTAAGAAGATCTAATAGAAGCTTCCGCTTCTAGAAAATCTTCCTCTAGATTGTTCTTTTGGTAGATATATTTAGTATAAATAGGAGTCAAGGGCATGATAAGTTTTTTCTTGAGAATTATTATAATAGAGCGCTGCTCTGCTGTAGGTTTCCCCCTCGAAGAGGCAAGTGAACAATGTTTCATATCAATAAAGATATTATTTTGGTGTTGTGGTTTCATCTATTGTGTTGTTCCTCTCTTATTCTTTGAAATATTTATGTTCTCAACTATTATAATATATCTAGTACCTTACAAGTGGTATCAGAGAACTTTCTTTGGCATAAAATTTAGGGTTACTTTTTTTCAAGGTAGAGACGTATTCTGACATCTTAAAGCTACAAAGATCTGGCGTTCAATGCATAAATCCACGATCGAGGATACACATAGGAACTACAAGTGGTACTTAAGTGCACATTGTTGGCCACCCTAGTAACCTCGATTGGTACCCCT
>JASDQU010217703.1:945-16896 GCA_032191745.1 Picea mariana | reverse complement strand
GGTATTTCTTCTAAATGTTTTGGTAGTAGGGTAATTCTTGACTTTGAATGGCCAAAGGCCAGGTTTTGGTCAAAGACCGAAGTTCCAAAAATTTTGAAAATTCGAGTGGCCAAGGGCCTGATCAGTGGTCAAAGACCAGATTTCTCAGAGAAACTCTGAAATGATGGGGTTGGCCAAAAGCCGGATCAGACAAGGTCTGATAAAGAACTGGCCAAAGGCCGGGATCAGAAAAATAAAGCTCTGATACCAAATGAGACGAACAAAGTTCGCTCACACAAGATTAATCCCAAAATATTTGGAATATAAAGATATCCATAAGAACAATAATTAATATATATAAATGTATATGAAAAATATGAGATAATGAGATATGATGATTACAATTGAGAACTGAGGGCCTGCTTATATACCCATGCAGGGGTGCCCTTTACCAATAGTCATGTCCTTTGAGACATGACCTTTCATTATTAATAATTGTTATTTATTAACTATTATTATGTTATGAATATCTATTTGTGTATATTTTATGTTCATAACAGAAATCTAGGCCGATCCGTACACAGGTGTTGTCTGATGTGCTACCACTCAAAGGGGTACCAACAGGGGTTACAAGGGTGGCCAACAGATGTGCGCTTAAGAACCACTTGTATTTCCTGCGTGTATGAATCCCTCAACCGCGGGTTTATGTGTGTAACGACAGATCTCTGTGGCTTAAAGACACCAGAATATGTCTCTACCCTGAAAAAAAAATACCCACAATTTCTGCCAAGGAAAGTGCTCTGATACCACTTGCAAGATACCAGATATATAAAATATGTAGAACAGAAATAAAATGCTAGAAATGGCAGAATAACAGTAAAATATCCAGCATAATCTTCACAATACACAGAAATGATATACAAAATAGCAATAGAAAAGCACTTTGATTCAAAGATATATCTCAGGTTAGGATACCATTAGGTAAGGATTAAGGATGAAGACATCAACAAGACCTCCTTCAAGACAATATATGGTCACTATGAGTTCACAGTGGTGGCATTTGGGTTATCAAATGCACCAGCTATTTTCATGTGCTTAATGAATGGTGTTTTCCGAGAATATTTAGACAAGTTTGTCATTGTATTTTTGGATGAAATCCTTGTATATTCCAAGTCAGAAGAAGAGCATGAGAATGATGTGAGAATGGTGTTTCAAGTGCTAAGAGAGCATCAACTTTATGCAAAATTGAGCAAGTGCTCATTTTATCAAAAAATAATTCACTATTTGGGGCATATCATATCGGAAGAAGGGATAGAAGTGGACCCTGAAAATATTGAGGCCATTAAAGGGTGGAAAACACCTAAGAATGTGACAGAAGTCATATCCTTCATGGGTCTAGCTAGATACTACAGAAGGTTCATTGCAGGGTTTTCAAGGATAGCTCATCCCATCACTTCCTTGTAAAGGAAGGGGAAGAAGTTTAAATGGACAATGAAATGTGAAAGAAAATTATATAATTTGAAGCAGTTGTTAACTAGTGCTCCAATTATGAATATTGCATATCCGAATGAAGATTTTGTGGTTTGAAAAGATGCGTGCAAAGAAGGACTTGGAGGAGTCTTTAGTCAGAACGGATTTGTGATATGTTTCGAGTCCAAAAAATTGAAAGAGAATGAAAGGCTCTATACCACTCACGATTTGGAGTTGGCAACCATTGTGCACAATTTAAATAAGTGGAGGCACTACCTCATGGGAAAGATGGTCGAGCTGAGGACAGACCATAATGGTATAAAATTATTTTCTGATCAACCTACTTTGAATGCTAGGTAGAGTAGATGGTTGGAATTCCTCTGTGAGTATGACTTTGATATCAAGCATGTCAAAGGAAAGGAGAACAAGGTGACTGATGCACTCAGTAGGAGAGTGCATGAACTGCATTCTACAACCATTATCATGTATCATGCATGTCTTAAAGGAACAATTTATGAGACTGCAAAAATTGATTTGCAATACATGGAATTGGTAACAAAATTGCAACAAGGTAAAATGCAGCAGAAAGTTAAGGATTATGAATTGGGAATTGATGGAAATCTCTTGTATAGAAACATAGTCTATGTACCAAATTATCCTGAATTTAGGAGTGTGATTTTAAAATAAATGCACAATGTACCTTATGCAGGACACCCAGGATATCAAAAAACAATTTCAACAGTAAAAAGCCAATATTATTGGCCAGGCATGAAGAAAGAAGTTGTTGATTTTATTTCCAAATGTCTGAAATGTTAAAAAGTAAAGGCTAAGCATAGACACCCAACTGGTTTGATGCAACCATTACCCATTCCTCAGTGGAAATGGGAAGTGGTGACAATAGATCTCATCACAATATTTCTCAGAACAAGCAAGCAACATGATGCAATCATGGTGGTGGTGGAAAAGCTTACTAAAGCTGCCCATTTCATTCCTATGAAGGTTACTCACAAGGAAACTAAAGTTGTTGATATTTATATGAGGGAAGTAGCATGGTGGCAAGGTATACCCAAGACAATTGTGTCTAACAAAGACCCAAAGTTTTGGAAGGGGTTATTCAAAGGGTTTAGAACAAATCTAAACTTCAACACAACCTATCATCCTAAGTCTGATGAGAAAATAGAAAGGGTGAACCAAGTGATAGAGGATATGCTAAGGATGTATGTGATGGACAAACCATCTAAATGGGAAGATTATCTACACTTGGTAAAATTTTCCTACAACAATGGGTATCAAGCATCACTGAAGATGCGCCCATTTGAAGCACTTTATGGAAGAAAGTGCAATACCCTAGTAAGTTGGGACAACCCAGCAGATAGGGCAGTGGTTGAGCCAGAGTTGCTCAAGGAAATGGAAGAGAAAAGGATGAAGATTAAACAGAATTTGAAGGCTTCCCAATACAAGTAGAAAAGATATGCTGATAAGAACAAAACTCACAGGGAATTTAAAGTAGGGGACCATGTATTCTTGAAAGTGAAGGCCAACAGAAGCTCCCTGAAGTTGGAAAACTGTTCAAAGTTGGCATCTCGCTATTGTGGGTTGTTTGAAATCTTAGAGAGGTTTGGTTCAATAGATTATATGATTGCATTTCCTACATGCAAGTATATACATAATGTATTTCACGTGTCATTTCTTAAGAAATATCTACCTAATGATAATCATGTTATTGATTGGAATGTGATTCAGGTGGAGCAAGAAAGCACTTTTCAGGTGCAACCGATGCGTATATTGGACTGGAAAAGAAAGTATCTTCGGAATCGATCCATAAGGCTTGTAAAAGTATAGTGGACCTGGTACGGTCCCAAGGACACAACATGGGAGCATGCAGATGCTATGCAGGCAGAGTACCCACAAACAAAAAGACTCGTAGTAATATATAGTAGTAATCCACTTTAGTTGATGTACCTTGTTATCAATATCGTTATGCCTTATAATGATAGGGTTAGTGATGTGTGTACTTGGTTGTAATTCTACATATTTCTCATAAAGTGATCTAATCTAAGAATTTCACTAATCAAATGTATAATCATCTAAATGGAAAACTTACTTCTATCGGTCTCCATTGTTGGTTGGTGCAACATTGATTAGAGTCAACTTTAGGGATTAACTAGAACCTCCATGAATGATGGATAAAGTTATGTTTCTGAGTTTAGTGAATAATTTGCTTGAATAAATGGGGGTTAGAATGGATAAGGGAAATCCTGGAGGATAAAAGAGAATATCGGTTCCGTTCAGAAGAAGTAGTGATTTTGGGAATAGCAGGTTCGAGAAACATACCACTTCTAAATCTAGTTTGTTCAGGGGAAAAGGAATTTGTAGCTTACCGAGTTTCTTCAGACCAAAAATAGTGAAGGTCAAGGTGTAACATAGGCATGAGTCGTCACCTAATTACATAACCAATCAGGGAAGCCCCACTATTTCATAACCAATTTCCCAAGTTGACTCATACACTACATTACTACTCTAAAGCGAGAACACTCCTATTATAGTTAGAACTTGTTATCTTTATGTCCCTTTAGGTTGGTTCCTAATATAGGGATGGCCCCCTAGATCGCCCGGGGGTTAAGTGATCACCTTTATTGGGGCTTGGTCTGAGGCACTTTTTTTATCCAACCTAGGCGCTACATACGAGTTTGGATTGACATATGGCTCTAGATCTCGGTCTCACTTTTGAATATCTATTCCTCCCTTCACTTAATTTTCTCTAGTTGGCTTTACTCCTGCTCTTTTTTCTATTAATAATCATTCAAGACTGTGGCTTCTACCTTTGTTTCCTATTCCATTATGGGTGAACGGGGGTATGGTGGAACCTGATCTGGAACTACTGGGTGACTGGATCTTGTTGGATTTCCCATTGCTCCTGTCTATGCCGATTCAATGGATGGTGGATCTAGAACTGCAACTCGGGCAATTGAATAAATCAATTTAACTAGCTATGGATCTGTATCTTTTGTTAGGTGGTCACCTGGTTTTGGGTAATCTACTGCTATTGGTGCTACTGATCATGGTGGAACTTAAACAAGCTATGCTAGGGCAGATGAACAATTTTGGTGCATACAGACCCTAAATAAACTGCAACCAACATGATTTCTTTGCATGGTTCCAGATCGGGATGGGAGCCCAGTAACAGAGGTGTAAAGATAGAAGGCAACGTGTAAGGCAACAAAGCTATTTAGCAATAGTTATCTTGTAAACATGTTCTTCCTTCATGCTTTGAACTTTGTTGTGTAAGATAAAGGAGAATTTACCATTGACCAGGCTCATTCTGGAGAAGTAAGTTACCAATCCATATAGTTTAATGCTGGAAGATTTACCAACAAAATAAATGCCATGTTAACATAGGGAAGGAAAATGACAAACTATAGGCAAGGTTAATGAAGCCTAATTTATCAACCATCCACTACAAAGGCATAAGTATAAGAGTCAAGAACAACTATCATAGTATAGGATGTTGATCACCCATCTAATACGTCGGAGATATGAGTGATCACTTTCGAAAATTCCAATAGCAAGATCCTACCCTTGCTTCATGGTAGGTTGGTCTTGTTTACTGGGATCCATGCAGATCAATCAAATAACTGATTGATGACTAAATGACACACCACCTCACCCATAGGATGGATGAACGACTTTGTTCCTCGCCATTTTTGGGGTGAGTCACTTAACGTACCTCACCCACTTAGGGTGAGTCACTAATCATACCTCACCCTTTTTGGGGCGAGTCACTTAACATACCTCACCCACTTAGGGTGAGTCACTAACGTACCTTTGAACTCGTAAATTTCTCACCTTGAGTGAGTAGGTCCATAGGTATTTATGACACCACCTTTATGTACTGAATTTACCATTCATATGGGTTCTCATTCCCAAATTTCCCATCTCTAGCCACATTTGTACTCTCTATCATCTTTATACACCAACCACCTTTAACTCCCCTTTTTGAAGATTTTGGAAATCTTGTTTTTGTCGCATAAATAAGTTGCACTGAGGACAGTGCAAAAATAGGGGGAGGGGATTATAACACCCCAAGGCTGAGCCCTGTTGAATTGTGATTGTGTTTATAGGATGGTGAGCCAAGTAATTATAAGCTAGTAGGCTTATGTGTTTATTAGGCTGGAGAGCCTAGATGTTAAAGGCCATGAGATTGTTTTGTATATGTAATTATGCAAATTATTATTAATATAAACAACATTGCTGTGTGTAGACCCACCACAAAGAAAGAGTTATGGGGGACTAAGCTCTAGTAGGATTGGGAAAGGGAGGAGGATAAGAGATTGAGGAAAGGGGGCTAAGCTTGAGGGCTTAACCCAAGGGAATATTATAATGTATTCCTGAAAATACTAAAGTTGGGAAATAAACCTAGTTATCCTAAGTTCCTTTGGGGAGAGGAACGGGTTCCAAGTGGAGAGGAATGTGCTCCTAAAGAGCCAAGTTTCATCCAAAACCCATGGAGATTTATGTGGGAATTACCATTGTTGTGGGGGTTCGCACTCACCATCCCATCTCTCAGAGGATTCTGCATTAGCAAACCATTATGTCCATCCTTCCTCACGAGTTCAGTCTCACAATTCTCACCATTTTGACTAGGCCGACCATTCGTTACCCCGTTTCACCCACGCACCCATGTACCGAGAAGTGATGCAGAGAGCCAGTTTTCCATTGATGAATACCTTAACCTCCTGAACCTCTAGACAAGCTCGAACCATATCTTTCTGAACCAACACCCTGTGGGTTACATGCGTTTCACCATGCCCCACATTCAGTTTTGTAGTTTCCATCACCTTACCCGCGTGCTAAGGAGTAGGAGTGAAGAATCAGGTTGTCATGCCCATGGATTGAAGAAGGAGGTTGTCAGGCATGTTCAAAACTCTCTCCAGGTGAGAGAGTGTGCTGAGGAATTGATTTCTCCTGGAGGGAGTCCAGTAGTAGCTACAGATCTCTGCGAATTCTTGATCCGGCCTGTTGCTGAAGCCCCAGAAAGTGAGGTGTAGTAGCTGATGGACTGTTTGACAGTGAAGGTGTATACTTTTGGGTTGGGACAGACATGTGAAGTGTTGTAACAAATATTGAAATTTTGTCTTTCGGTCACTTAGGAGAATGAATGGAAGAATTGGCAGTGGAACGACCGCATACACCGAGCATTAAGCCACATGGAGCAAAAGCTCATGAATCCTTTTTTTTGGCCATTGGGGATTTGGCCAATGTAGATATCTTAATAACTATAGCCCCAATCCCCAAATTCACTAAAGTATTAAATGATAAGTCGGGTCAAATAAAGATTAAAAAATATTAACGTTAATAAATCTCATCGCAATTTCACGATTCAAGATTTCTCGTGTCAAGTATTATCGAAGTCCCAACACTTAAATCCATGAAATTTTAAAGATTAATTTCTAATCATGATTAATTAAGAGATTAAAACAAATGATTATCGTCTAATTAATCCCATCGCTATTTCCCGATTTGGGATTCCTTGCATGTCATAACTCTTGAAGACGTGATACCCGAACCCAAAGGCTCGAAAGAGTGCAATGTAAAAACCAAAATATATTTTGTGTATTTGGCCATTGGGGATTTGGATGACATGAATATTTTAATAACCACTACTTCATTTCCCCGAATCCCGAAAACTCAAAATCGGGACTCCAGTCATATGAAAAACTAAACGCAATTTTCTCAGCCATGGAGAGGTCATTTTTCGCATTCGAATAGTCGATCGACATATAAAAATCCTAATATGTCCATTGGTGTCTTCAGAATTTCATTTTGATCTTGTTAAGGTAGTAAAATGTCCCCCGCAAGATGAGGTTCATTTTTCGAAATAAGGCGTTTTTATTGTGCCGAGTCATCATTTTCAAATGAGGATTATGAGCGATTGGAGTATCATTTTGAGAAATGGTTGGAGGATTTTGTGCCTAAAACATCAGAGATCATTAGACTCTTTCAGTTTTCCTACAGGTGTCGCATTTTGGGAGAATCAAATCCATCTCTGAGCCCTAATTTTTGAATTTCATATTTTCTTGTTTTGACACATGTTTGTTAAATGTAGATTTGGGAAAAATGAAAAGGGGTCTCAGAGAACTGAGAGAGGTTTTTTCTTAGAATAAACATATGCACAAAACACTCTTTCATTTTATACACAACTATCACTATTCGAGAGATAAAAATCCATAACCGCAACCCTAGTTTTCGGCAGTTTGGCCCATTTTCTATGGCAGAAAGTTTCAAAAATTGGTTGTAATTGTTGTTATCTTTTAGATTAGAAAGGATTTCAACCTCAATACATATATGAGGCATATTTGTAAAAGGAATAGGGGGAGAGGAGTAGTACTCTTGGGTTGTAGCACGTGTTTTCATGTTTAATAAAAGAGTGCAGAGCATTTTCGATCTATATCATAGATTCTTGTGATTTTGTTTGCAGAGAATGTATTATTGCTTCGTTTTCACATCATTTCACTTGGTTTTATTTCCATTTGCTTCCTGATTTGTCACTGTGTTTGTAATGGAATTCATTCGTTTGTTAGATGCTCTATTGATGGACATGTTATAGGTTGTTTCTTGTAGAGATATGAAGGTTCAGAATTCATCCCTACTAGATGCTCTGTCCCAACTATTTATTTCCACTGATTTATTCTTGGAGTTCACTCATTGCTAAGTGATCCTTGCATTTTGATATGTTTTCTCTTTATTCTGCTACCATACTTTTTATAAATCCTTCCCTCTGTAATCAACTTCTATCTCGCCTTTGCTCCATGGATTTCCATTGCCGAAACACTCTGATTACTTGCTTGATCATTTGACTCCATGCCCAATGGACTACTTCCCAGTCCAACCCATTAACCCAAAACTTTATGTTACCCACAGATTTTTCCACTGTTAAGCTTATTGAATATCCTATTGTGACATATTTTTGAGAGATCCCTCTCAGGATGGAAGGGGCAGTTTCCAATCAAAAGTGGTTCGAGGTTATCTCAGAATTTACTTTCATGCAACCCAAGTCAAGTCTGAGTGAAAACATTTATTTCATTTAAAATGTGCTAAGGCTTGGCTCTATTACAGCCTAGAACCAACTCTTGCGACAACATTTTCTAGAACCATTGCTGGGGATGGAGGAAAGAAGTTATCTTCCCTGGGATACAAGAAAAAAGCTAAGATCTATTTCTTGATGGTGAACAAGGGATAGGCATTCAATTGGTTGTGATAATTCACTTGGTGACTCCTTGGTTCAAAGACTCTACATGATTCACTGGCGACTCCACTGGTCTCAAAATGTCGGATTCGTTTGCCGCTCGAATTGCTGCAAGGTTTGCTCCTCTGGACTTTGCAAATGTTTATGGTTTTCCAAACACTGTTCCAGACATTAAAGTTTGGGAAGATGTCCTTCCTAAATTTGGAGAATATGTGGACGAAAATCCCGCCCAACACTTGTTTGAATTCCATAATCTCATGGATGAATTAAATATACATCATGAAGATGTCCTCATGAAACTATTTATTTTTTCGTTGGAAAGAGATGTTAGAATCTGGTATAAATATTTACCTCATTCCAGTATTCCTTCATTGAAAGATTTTCACATACGTTTTCATCAACATTGTAAAAGAATCTATTCAGCTGAAATACTTTTTGAAGATTGTTGTAATATAAAATTCATAAGACAAATAGATCAAACACATCTTCTTGAAGAGGAGGAAAGAATATCAGAAATTTCTCAAGTCGATGAAGATAATTAGTATGAAGAAGAGTTGGCTGATAAAAAAGTAGGATATGATAGCTCTTGTGATCACATTCAAGAAGAAGATATTCAACATCATGGTCAACATGTAGAAGAGAAAGAAAACAATAGTTGCTTGATCCAGAAATTGCATAGACCACCTCCTCCTTTAACAGAATAAGAGATAGATATGCTCTTAAACAGTCATGTTGCAACCCCTACTTACATAGATCTACAACATTCACATAGTCCTGAACATGTGAGTGAAACTTATTCTATTACTGAAAATGAAAATCTAAGTTTAAATCATGATAGCCATGGAACTTTAGAGGAAGTTAGTAAACCAATTTATGATGATGATTCGGCCAGAGGATCATCTTGTAGACACTGTTTTGTTTCATGAAGAAGATATGGTTGCATGTCTAATAACCTTGAAGAATGTTTGTTGTTCGAAGATGCTTTAGACTATGATTTGGAGGAGTGTGGATCTGAGATAGATAGCTTCACAGTTGATATTCCTAGCATTTGTCTGACCGATGACACTCCTGAGTTATCTGATGAACCTGTTTATGATGAATATCCAGAAGAACAAGAAGCGATGATTTATTTTTCATCACACATGAAAATTTAAAACAATCCTCCTTTGTTTGATGAATGTGATGAAAGTGTTTCTGAAGATSATGAGCAACAAGAAACTCTAGTTCAATAGGAAAGCAATCAACAACATCATGAAAGAGATCAACCTATGTATGACAACTACCAAGAAGATATTTGGACAACAGGTGAAAGACATAAGGAGGGGATACTAAAACAATTGATCTCTCCTCCCTATTTAGAAACCATTGAGCAACAGAGMAGTAAGTTTCAATGCAACATTTTTTCACTAGTGGAAGAAAAAATCAACAGTGGACAAAGTGCATAAAAACATTTCAGACAACTTGCCCAACAGGAGGAAGTATGGATTAAATGTGAAAGTGGTATATCTCTTCCCTTCTACGATCTAGTAGCAGTTTATATGGAGTTAAAATGGGGGACTGGATTTTTTATTTCCAAATTCTTAAAGTATGAATTTCAAAACTGTAAGTACCTTCTCCCAGGGCATGTTTTGAAATTTGCAGCTACTCCTGTCATCCTTTTTCTCAAAGATGGAATTATAATTAAGTATGTTAGTCGGATACTTGCTTGGTTGATTTGGAAGTTTTCCTATACTTTATTAACAAAGCAGTGATATCGGTTAGAGTAGGTAATGTATATAAATAAGCTTGACTTTGAGCACTAGAGTACAACAGTGGTTTTCAGTATGTTTCCAGTTTAGTTTGGAATCCAGTATTGTTTTGTTTAAAGCATTACGACTCCATAGCCCAATAAATGCATAAATGGTTTTTTGTTTCGAAAAGGTGCAAGTGAAGCGACAGAGTTCAGATTTTGATAAGGATGATTTCAGGTCACCCAATGGATGAAGGCACATGGTCTAATGTTCTTGGCGCTTTGCAGGAAATCACCATCCCTAGATGGAGCCTCTGTTGTAAAAAATATTGAAATTTTGGCTTTCGAACACTTAGGAGAATGAATGGAAGAATTGGCAGTGGAACGACCACATACACTGAGCATTAAGCCACATGGAGAAAAAGATCAGGAGTCCAGGTTTTTTTTCGTCAGGGATTTGGCCAACGTTCCTTGCATGTCATAACTCTTGAGGACATGATACCCGAAACCCGAAGGCCCGAAAGAGTGCAATGTAAAAGCTGAAATCTATTTCAGGGATTTGGCCATCGGGGATTTGGCTGACGTGAATATTTTAATAACCACTGTTTCATTTGCCCGAATCCCAAAAACACGAAATCGGGACTCCAGTCATATGCAAAACTGCTTTAGAAAAACACAATTTTCTCAGCCAAGAGGTCGTTTTTCGTGTTCAAATAGTCGATCGAAATTTACAAATCCTAATATATCCATTGGTTTCTTTAGAATTTCATTTTGATCTTGGTAAAAAAGTCAAAAGTCCCCAGCAAGATGAGGTTCATTTTCCATAATATGGCATTTTTACTGTGTTGAGTCATCATTTTCAAATGAGGATTATGAGCGATTGGAGTATCATTTTGAAAAATGGTTGGAGGATTTTGTGCCTAACACATCAAATATAATTAGAATCTTTTAATTTTCTTACATGTGTCACATATTGGAAGAATCGAATCCATCTCCGAGCCCTAATTTTTGGATTTCATATTTTCTTGTTTTGACACATGTTTGTTAAATGCGGATTTGGGAAAAATGAAAAGGGGTCTCAAAGAAATGAGAGAGGTTTTTTCTCAGAATAAACATATGCAGAAAATCCTCTTTCATTTTATACACAGCTGTCGCTATTCGAGATATACAGAGCCATAACCACATCCCTATTTTTCGACAGTTTGGCCCATTTTCTATGGCATAAAGTTTCAAGAATTGGTTGTAACTGTTGTTATATTTTAGACTAGAGAGGATTTCAACCTCAACACATATATGAGGTATATTTGTAAAAGTAAGAGGGGGAGATGAGTAGTACTCTTGGGCTGTAGCACTTGTTTTCATGTTTAATAAAAGAGTGCAGAGCATTTTCGATCTATATCAGATATTCTTGTGATTTTGTTTGCAAAGAATGTCTTATTGCTTCGTTTTCACATCATTTCACTTGGTTTTATTTCCATTTGCTTCCTGATTTGTAATTATGTTTGTAATGGAACTCATACATTTGTTAGATGCTCTTTTGCTGGATAGGTTATAGGTTGTTTCTTGCAGAGATATGAAGGTTTAGAATTCATCCCTACTAGATGCTCTGTCCCAACTATCTCTTTCCACTGATTTATGCTTGGAATTCACTCATTGCTAAGTGCTCCTTGCATTTTGATATGTTTTCTCTTTATTTTTCTACCATACTTTTTATAAATCCTTCCCTCTGTAATCATCTTCTATCTCACCTCTGCTCCATGGATTTCCATTGCCGAAACACTCTTATTACTTGCTTGATAATTTGACTCCATGCCCAATGGACTACTTCCCGGTCCAACCCATCAACCCTAAAAACCCAAAACTTTTTGTTACCCACAGATTTGCCCACTGTTAATCTTATTGAATATCATATTGTGACATATTTTCGAGAGATCCCTCTCATGATGGAAGGGGCAGTTTCCAATCAAAAGTGGTTCGAGGTTATCTCAGAATTTACTTGCATGAAACCCAAGTCAAGTCTAAGTGACACAATTTATTTCATTTAAAATGTGCTAAGGCTTGGCTCTATTATAGCCTAGAACCAACTCTTGCGACAACATGGAGAATGAGAGTCTGTGAGTTGTGGGCGTAAGTGGCTCCTTGAAGGAAAGCCTTCATGTTGTATTGTGCAACTTCATGTTGTCCCTGCCTAGCCTAGGAATCCCTTTCCTGATGGATTTTAGTCCCAGCTTGGTGGTGACCCACTGCTGAGAGTGATGAGAAGCGTGGTCTAAGGCTGGGAGGTTCGTGGAAGGTCTGCACATAGTTGGGGTACTTCAACTAAAATATAAATACCCATTTCTTTGTTCATTTACATGTTGTGTATTTTTTCATGCTATATTGATGAGTATTGCATGTATATGTTGTTATATTATGGGTTTTGCCTATGATTACTGTATGTATGCTTTTACTATTATTTCCACATTAATCCATGTGTTAGTAGAATATGTTGTAGGTTTATGTTTATATTTATATGTATGTGTTATTGTCGCTTCCGAAAGAATATGTGTATGTACATAATGTTTATGTCTAGTTAAAATTGCATTAGATATATATATATACAAATTGGTATTAGAGCAAAGGGAGATGTTCCAAAGTGACGTTGCCAAACTTGTTGGTGGTTGGGGACGTTACATATGTAGACATCTTCCCACCACTTGGGAACATGTTTCCCTTTCTTAGGAAACTTAGGATATAATCATGAGATAATACTTAGGGTTAGGACTTAGGATACTAATTTAATATATTTTCCTTATCGCCTTTCCTTCAGGCACTATCTCCCTTTCCCTCTC
This sequence comes from Picea mariana, assembly GCA_032191745.1. Taxonomy (NCBI): domain Eukaryota; kingdom Viridiplantae; phylum Streptophyta; class Pinopsida; order Pinales; family Pinaceae; genus Picea; species Picea mariana. The sequence goes on along the minus strand of JASDQU010217703.1, from coordinate 3,641 downwards.
ATGGAGTCTTATCCCCCCATAATATTTGACTGACTTGGATAACCATGATGTATATTTATTAATATATATGAGTGTGATTACAATGTACAATGTTAGGATCATTGACCTTTAATTATATAGGGCATTTGGCCTAATATCACATAAGCACACTGTCTCAAAAGGTACTGGCTCACCATCATAAAATATCATATGTACACATACATATACATTTGGGGATCCAAAACTGGGGAATTACATTCCCTTATGGTATATATGTTTTGTCGATACTTATCTAGTGAAACCATACCTTTTTCAATAGACTCTACTACAAATTTCCATCTAGAAACCCCAACTCTTGATTTGTTTTCTTCAAGAAAATTAATCATTTATTCTTATTCTTCTATATAGACCCCTATTGATTGAATAGTAAGTGTAGTGGCTATGAGTGATGTCACATTTTTCATATCATATCCCTCATATAGAACTATAACACAAGTCTCACTAGCCTCTTATGTTTCCATAGGTTCAATAATCTCTTTTGCAACAACCGTCACAAGTAAGGCTTCCTCAATAGTCATATTGGATCATCTAGTGGTTTTATCCACAATATTTGATATAGAAGGATCCTGGAATTATCATAGAGGTCCAAGAGGATCCGAAACAGTCACAAAGGTCCATAATGGTTCAAAAATGCTCAAAATTCAATTATCCCAAATGCTCTAAAAAAATTCCATCAATGCATAGAAATAAGCGATAGCTTTCCAACAGCATAAAAATCGCCTCAAATGGAGTTCATATGCAAAATTTATGAGCACTCAAAGTTCAATTCAACTTGGTCAAAAGTTCAAAGTCAAAGGGGAAAGGTGACACATGTCACCACTGAAAGGGTGACACATAGAACATGATCGTATAGGCCATATAGATGACATGTCCACACCCCAAGGTGCCATGTGGACTGACTATACACTAACAGGGAAAAGATTTTGGTAGATCATACAAGTTATGTGGTGCAATTACATGTTGACATGTGGAAAGGGATAGGAAATGAGAGGGTTCCATGTGGAATCCTCCCATTGGCCATTAATGGTTTAAGTGTATTAAAAATTTATGGATTCGAATGGGGTCGAACTCGTGACCCCCATAAACCTTACCAAGCCTCTATTAGCATTCCGCCATACAAGTGATGCTTACCTATACATGGCACCACATTATTTTATTGTTGGTCAAAGGATTATCTGGCGATAAAAAGGGTTGAGGGCCCAAGCCCTCAACCCATACATACATATCTTATCATATGACCATATGGTATGACTGTGGTAACTCATGGGGATTCCAAACCAATTGTATGCTATACATATAATATATTGTTGTATAACCATATAAAAAATAGAAACCATGGAGTAAATTAAAGCACGGTCGATGAGATTTGATCCCGCAACCTTCCAATTAAATGCACCAACACTTAACCAACTCCCCTATGGGTACGAGTTTGTTAGGAGCCCGCTTAACAAATATTTATTAATTTCCTATTATTACGAAAAGGAGTTAAGGTGTTTGTGCCCTATTTAATGGTGTGTGGACTGAGGCAAGGAAATATCATAATTGCAGAGATTATGTCTCAAAGTGCATGCCCAAGGGTACAATGACTTTGAGGATACACCATAAAGCATGCTGAGAGGTCCCTTGATGAAATTTTAAGAACTTTATACTCATTTTTCATGATTTTTCGCAAGGAATCCAATGGTGCATTTCAATTCTTCATTTCAGCAACATGTAAAAAGGTCATTATAAAACATAATAATTTGAGCATTAATAAATAGGTCTCTATTGGAAGTGGAACTGAAGACGTAACCCAAATTGGGTGAAATCCGTTATCAAACTTGTGTATGTGGTTTCATTATTGTTGTTAATTATGTGCTCATTTATTTGTAAGCATTTTATCATTAAATTGTATCCAGTTAGATAAGTATTTCACATGTAAATTGGAAATAGTTAAGTGATCATTATTATTTCAAAGATCAAGTAGATTTTTATATGTATTTAAAATAATCAGCATCTAAGGATTTTTCAGATCAAGTTGGTATCAAATTAGGTTTGACAAGTGTTTGCAAGGGAATTATTACAAGAGCCAAACTCAAACTTGGAAAATGAGAGATTGCAAGTTATAATTCTTAGATTGAAAGAAGACTTCATAAGCATAAGATGGCTTCCGAAGGAAAGGAAGGAGAAGATCCTCCCATGAGTCCAGAAGAAATGATGGATACACTTCACTCAATGAAAGAGTGTTATCCGCAATTTTGGTCATTGTGATGATGCAATGATAATGACATGATGATGGAATAATCAATCTCTTTACCAAGAACATTTCTATGAGAAAGGTTACACTTATCAGCTTCCAGAAATCATATTTTAAAGATAGTTCGCAGGCTGCATATATACTCTCCTGTGAGAATTCCTGATTCTCGCAGGCTGCATTCAGCTGGGGTGCGAACTTCTCACACTGTACTCATGGTTAGGGTGCAAACATGTTTTTAAAGAAGGAAAATGGATAAGTTCTCGATCCTTCTAGAAGGAATCTTCTAAAAGGGTGAGTTGGCTTTCGAATGGTTGGCAAAGTACTGACTTTCCAGATATCTTGGGATCATTCCCTATCCAAGTAACTAATCTATCTCTTCCTATATATTGAGGAGATTGTTCATGGAAATGGTTAGAAGTTC
>JASDQU010217699.1:4125-22224 GCA_032191745.1 Picea mariana | reverse complement strand
TACCCACTTGTTGTGTGCCATTTTACAACTTGTTTTGCCACCAGATGAGTGTTGTGCCTGCAAGTCGAAGTGGTGCCAATTTGATTTGAGTTGCCTCATCTTTGATTTGTTGCACACTACAATAAACTTCCATCTGTCTGACCCAGTTATCAATCCTCTCTGCATTGACTTCACCGTCATACATGGGTAATTCAAACTTCACATCAAGCTTAAGTAAAGGAATATCATGTTTATGTTTATGGGAATGTTTTCTTGCGGTGGTTTGGAACTTGTTCTTGAAGAAGAAAAAGTTGATGGAGAAGAAGGAGGTGAAGGAGAAGGTTTAGGAGGATCCTCTCCTTCTTCACTTTTGGTTTTTGAAGATTCACCTAGAATCGATCTCTTCCTCTCAAAGTAATCATCATATTAAACCTTTACCATCTCCGACATGGCAAAGAAGGTCATTTGAAACTCTATCTCGTTATGAGAAAGTCCCTCTTTTGATGACATATTCTCACTTTGAGAAGTTCTCTTTCTCGATCTAATCTCAGGATTCTCTTTGACAAGATCTCCTTCACCATGACTCAGTTTTTCCCTGGTAATCATGCAAACTCAAAAACCAACTGTCAACTTGCTTTGATACGACTTGATCTGAAAAGATCTTTTAAAGAATATGGTTGAGTTTTAAAGCATGAGTTCATTAACCATTTAGGAATATGAAGAAAGAAGAAGAATTAAAGATATAACATGGAATCCATAATAAGATATGCAGATCTAAAAGTAAGCACAAATAATCAGCAAACCATGACAACAAAATTGTTAACGGAGTTCGGCAATATCGCCTACGTCTTCGGGCCTTTGTCTTAGTGGGTGAGGCTTTCTTATTTCTCTTCAAAGATTCAAAAGTACATCAGAAAAGTGTCAAATGGATTACAAACTAGTCTGGATGTATTCTTCTAGACCTCAAGAACCCAACACAACCAACAACATTGAAAATGGTTGAACGAAGCTCCCGGAAATAGCCCACAAAGTTGCTCTCCTCAATGGCTTCCCTGAATAAAAATGTCTTTGGCTTCACAATTCTACAGCATTTCTCATATTCTGGACTTGTCCAAGGCTGCCAAAAACGTCTAGTTTATATAGGTATAAAGTTTGCAACAACCTCCCAAATTCCCTCCAAGATTTGGCCTCAAAAAAGGTTCCAAATTCTCCAATAATAGACAAAATCTCCCAAAAATAGGCATAAATCAAACAAAAATCCAAAACTTTAGAAAATAATCCACATTAAGCAAAAATTTGGGCGTGCAACCTCCTTTCTCTATGCCCCTAGTCACATGTGCCCTGCCATGTGGCTAAGGGCTGGGCTGGCGCGCTCTGGCTCCTCCAGTCTTGGCTCTTGGTTCTATGTGCATGGCCATATGGCCGCCACCTTAGCCTCCACGCACCCCCAAATCCGTTAGGCCCTGGTCTCCAACCCCTAGTCAGTCGGGATTGGCCCCTGTCAACCGGGGCTTATCCCCCATTCCGCACCACCGTCAACTCATACAACATATGCGTTGTTTCTATAACAAGTCACACGTATAGCGAAGGTGGTAGCCCGAAGTTTGTTAAACCATTGCCCAGCCCAGAGGTCGCGGGTTTGATTCCCCCGGAGGTGGAACAAAAATTTTACCCATCCAACCTTGGCCAAATCCGGGGTGCCACATGGCACCCTCTGATTGGGCCATGTGTCACCCTGGGATTGGCTCGTACTACTAACGCATCGGTCCAGTCAGTTGCCCAATCAACACTGCCATGTCACCGTTGTACCTGCTACATCATCACCATACATGCCATGTGTCACATTTTCGTACTTCCCATGTCACCATCTGTAAGCCCAATTGTCATTTGTACATCCACGTATCATCCTGTCATGGGGCCACGTCACTGTACGGACAGCCACATGGCATCCGTACAGTTCCACGTGTCAAATCCATACAGTGTCAACTTAGCCCGAAAACACCGAATCAGAGTGACATGTGTCACCTCCTGGTGATGCCACATCAATATGATGATGTCACATGCCATAATTGTTGACCTCACATGTCGTACCTGATGACGTCAGCGTTGACTTTGACCAGTTGACTTTTTACTTGTTTGAGAATTTGATCTAAACACGATAACTTTCGCATACGGTGTCCGTTTGAGGAAAAAACTATATGGATGGAATTAGCACAACAAGACGGATGCAATGGCGCTAGTTTAGTTTGATTCTATGAACTTTGATTTTTAGGCCTTCCTAGATCCATTTTTGTTTCTCAATCCATTTTGGATCACTCCTGCACTAATGGCTACCAGATCCATCAATGTCGTTATCCTCCAGGTCTTTTCACTTTGTTGGAATTGTTATATGGGGTGTTTGCGCCTGGAGCCCAACATTCTTATGTTGATCCTGCCCCGAGGCACAACTTGCTCTTACGGTTTCTCAGCTTGCCTAGTGCCTTGCGCGGCCATGCCAAGAGAAAGGGGCAAGCCTCATCGAGGTTCGGCCTATTACAGTAGATTTGGATGGCACAACTGCCTGGGGATTGCCTCTCGATCGCATATGATAGGCAGAGACCATTTAGGCTCTTCGGGGAGGAATTGGCCTGCATAGTCCCCCTCAAAGCTCTGGCCTCGCCATGACCAGGGACTTGCCTCTCTTGCTCAATTTCCAGATGAAGTCCCTTTCGGTCTCTCGGGGTTCAATTGGTACTAATAGGTGCATCTACAGACACGACCTCCCAGCACCAAGAATCTCCAAGGTGGTTGCCCGGTGGAGGAAGAATTTTCGCCCAACTAGGCAGAATTCTTGCTTCTCCCTCCCTCAACCCCCCTGGAGTGCCAGCCTGCTACCTACACCACAAGTCCACTACATGAGTCAGCCGTTATGGGTTGCTTAGTGGAAGAAGAGGCCTTACCTCTAGAGGGCCACTCGGGACGCAATTCAACTTCCTCCATGGAAGAAGACCCTGTCACGGACCAAGTTGTTGGCTTCGACTCTGTTGTTTCCACCTTGGATGAGATTCAGGCTCAAGAGGACTACCACTCAGCTCCTGACGCCCACTGACTCATGGACGACCACCTGATTCTGATATTTGAAATGCGGAGGGACCTGGTTGAGCATCAGCACCGCTAGAGTCTCTTTGGAAAACATTTGGATGCTCTCTACGCTTCCCTATCAAGTGAGCCTAAAAAGAGCCGCTTCCCGACATGTTGTCAGCCCTTCATCTGCAGACTCTATCACGATGGCCCTGGATCACTGCATGCATAGCTTCTTTTAGTTTTTTTCTCTTCGGGTTAATGGCCAAAATTTTCTGCAATTTTGCCTATGTCTGTCTTTGGTTCAGTCTCTAGTTCAGTCTTGGGATCGAGTTAGATTGTCTATGGTTCGGGTCGGGGCACCCAATCCACCACTTGTTCTGGTTTCCACGAGAGTAGAAGAACAAGTGGCAAGTCCCTTGGTTGTATTTTGATAGTTTTTGTCTTGTTTTTTAAAGTCATGTAACTATGGACAGATGTCATGCCTTTGCGTTCTGGTTTCCACCTTGGTGGCAGAACCACTAGCTTGCTCAGATGTATATCTGGACACGTAATATTTTTTCTTTCGCAAGGTAATATAATTATTTTTATTTACAAAAAAAAAATGGAATGAAGACATCCAAGGGCCAAACTGTTCATAAGAAAAGCAAGCAATGGCTTGCACAAACATTGTCTTTGACATGGCTATGATTCCACCAGGAGGTATCAATTCGTGCAGGACCATSGAGGGATTCTTATTTGATAAATGCACGGATACAAATGGAAAGGYCRCATGGGCTATTTTTTGGAATAAAATAATAGATAAATAATTATATATTGTAATTAAAAATTATATCTTCATTTTTTAATCACATTTATTTTCATTTGTGGAAATGGTAGAGATAGTAAATGTATTTGACTAGGTGGCAATTTGTGAAAAAACATATATTTTAAATTTTGATATATTTTAATTTATGACAARTAGTTTTTAAACCAAATAAAATTAGTCATATCATTGTCCTTAACCAATCAAAAAATTGGAATACAATAATTAGAAAAATAAAATATTTTTATAATTATCRAATTTTTAGTTTAATACATATATATTTAAGAACTATTGTAAAACCATAGAAAAAATATTTTATGTGAAGCAATTGAATGTTATGTTTGTGCGAAATTCTCATATTCATCCTAGAACATGTGCACCTATCATTAATATTTCTTTATTACTCAGGACAATAGCTTTGACTTAAGAGTTGGCTTATGTCCTCCATAATTGACACGTGGCTTACCCTTCCTCCATGACAGGACTTCATTTATTTCTCAATGCTTCTAGCAAATTGATCCATCGACATATCAAATTTGAGTTCTATGGTCAACGAAATCTGTGCCTTTTCTATTTTCCAGCTAGATCTACTCCCACGATTAAACAAGACTTATCAGGTTGCACTAGAAAATTTATGGATAGAAATTGTGTAGGAGATTTTGAAACGTCCAACGTTTTGAGTGGACACTCTACCCATCATCAGTGACAAATGCAACTAATATATTGGAAAAGAGAGGGGAGAAGATTACATATAGATATAAATAAAAAATTTGAAATAACCATTGATATTAGGGATAAAGTATTAATTAGGATGAGAAGATAGATTAAAATAAGGTAATAAAGTAGTGGTTGACATTTACTTGAGAAATATAATAAAGTTATATGAAAGAATAGAAAAGAGTTAGAAATGAAAATGTATTAATGAGATAAGTGAATGAAAATATTTAATAGGATTCTTACTTTAATATGATGTTTAAATTAAATTAATAGGGATTTTAAATTAAATTAATGGGAATTATGAATTAATATGATTTTAAATTAAATGATATAAGTAGTCATTAATATTTACCATTAAATATATTAAGAGAATAATAAACAATAAATGATGATAATATATTATTGAATAAGGAATAAAATTAAAGATAATAAAATATTAATATGATAAATAAATATTAATAATCCTATGATTTATTGATATTCATTGATGGATAATAATAAAGGAATTATCACATTAAATGACAAGGCTAAAGTGGGAAGTATTATTAAATCAATGAAGAAATAAAATTAAAGATAATAAAATATTAATGTGATAATAAAATTAAAGATAATGAAATATTAATGTGATAATTAAATATTAATAATCTTATGATTTTTTGATATTAATTATGAGTAACAATAAAAGAATTATCACATTAAATGACAAAGTTAAAGTAGGAAGTACTAAAACATAAGTTAATGGAGCAAAAATGGATTAAAATAATGATATCTATTACATCAACAATGGATTAAAATAATGATATCTCTCCCATCAAGAATGATCACATTAAAAGAGAAATTAAAATGATGACTAAGTAGCACTTTGAGAGATTTTTCATTTTTTTTTTAATTAAATATTTTAATCTAACAATACATATTAAAACCACATAAAAATGGTCATATCATTGCCTTTAACCAATTGAAAATTAAGAATTTCAAATTCTATTAAATAAAAAATAATTTTTAAGTTTTAAAAAAATAAAATCAATAAAAGAAAATTTAAAAACTTTAGAAATGTGTATGCAATCACAAGTAATTAATTGAAAATCAAATAACATTAACTCCTAATCAATTACAATATATGCATAAAAATGGGTATATTAATGCTTTAATAGATTAAGTGTGTTTTATGCATAAAACATCCAATAAAAATGAACCTAAGAACATACATGCAAAAAGAAGTTACAAGATAGGCTTAAGTTGTATAAAGCATGAACCATAGAACATCACCCTAGGAACATTTATACCAAAAGAAGGTACAATATATATTTAAGTTGCATTATTAAATAATGAGTGCAAAATTTAGCAATGTTTATGACAGAGATTTGAGAATAGCTTTGTTTGCTAAGCTGGTATTAGGGATACATGTTGTTAGAAGTGATTAAGTGAAGTTATTATAAGAGAATATAACTAAAAATATAATACATATTTATATAAATAATTGATCACAAATCAAACCCTCAAGAGAATATTTATTCCACTTCTACCCAAAGGAAAGTGACTAAAGACACATACATAAGATTTTATGAAAGCAATGTGCAACTTTCAAACATCAATTAGACCTTTAACAACAATATGGGATGTAGGTTCATAAGATATTTTGAAAACATAGACCCTTGGGTTTTTTTTATGGGAGAAGAAAAGCCAATTGATTATTCTCATGACCCTCTCAATGACATGGAAGATGATGCCATTTTCTTCTCACAAAAACACTTTGTTGGTAACAAAAGCCACATAGAACTAGATTTTTCCTCGACCCCTAAATTTTTTAATTTAGGGCTACAAAACCTTAAACCCCTTGTAATGTGGAATTTTTTAGCTTAGTAAATGAGAGCATGAGGCAATCTCAGGTTGAATATCATCATGGATTATCATTGGAAGGGGATCCAATTCTAAGTCTTACAACTACCTTTTTCCACCAAGGAGAGATCAAAAGCTCCATGGATCATTTAAAATCTTTCAATACTAAGAGAAAAGGTGTATGGATAGTGGTTAAATACCCTCATGCAATGGCATACACTCCAATATGTATCACTATTGATAATTAGGTGGGGAGAAACAATATAGAGGTCAACAAAATCTCTATGGAAATAACTCCCTACCAACCCACTTCAATGTGACAACTTCTCCATCACAAGCAATGGATGTTGGTAAGCTTGCATGCAACTTATTCGTGTCTAAGATTTCTTAATCCTTCTAGCTCAAGCCTCATTCAATTTGTTAGAGAAACTCCAATTTCATAAATAATACAAGAGTTTTTTTTGTCCATAGAGGCTCTTGCCCCTACCAAAGAGGTCTCAATGGACAATTCAATAAGGATTAGTTCTAAGAAGATATCATAGGGTAGTGCAGAAGCCAAGGAGAACGTGAGACCACCAGAGAAACAACTCCAGGTGAGACCACGAGAGAAACCACTCCAAGTAATGCATTGAACTTCGCTCAAAGAAAACGAAAATGGTCCTCTTCATGAAATTTATATATTTAAAAAAAAAATAGAAGTTTCATAAGAAGAAAGTTAAATCATATGAAAATGGGCGAACAATTTGTAAGTATGCTTCTAAACCAATCATAACATGCCAATTTTCAAACTAAACAAATGCACGTGATTCGAAAATGGTATAAATTAGGAATTAATGAAACAAATTGCACGCTAGAGTTGACAGTAGACAATAAGGCTTGATAAACAGTTGTCATTCATTATGGGTCAATAACTAAGAAGATGTTTAATAGAAACCACGTGGCAACTTCTAGTGAATTATAGGACCAAAGTTCACCTCTTGAAAACCACTCCAAAAGGTCCCTTAAACCACTCTCAAAATATGTGCCACTAATCGCATTATGAGTTAATGTAATTAGTTTGAATGATTAAATGCTCTGTGTTGTATCACAGTGAAGCGAACTAGAAAAATAAAAAGACATGTGTCAAAAATTGACATGGAAATTAATAACATTAACACATGCAACATACGAGGAAAAAGGTGACCATCTTGTCAAAACATTTTGCATGCATGAAGAACCACCATTGATTTGAACTAATCCAAGGTTATTGAATACTTAGCATGCTTTGGAGATGGAAGAGGGGACATAATCCCCATTTTATCGCAGGTGCAGGTAGATGAACTCTTCTATTGGAATTTGACCTACTTGAGCAATGGGTTAGCACACTTTGAGAAATTCATAAATTTATCAAAATCACAACTAAACAAAAGATATATCACATAACTCCATCATTCAATCGTCTCAGCAAAATGCACAAATCTCAATATATTTGTATTAATCATTTTTAAAATAGGTTTTTTTAAGTGTACAACGAAGGCCACATCATCCTCAAAATGGGCCTCAAAGTCCTACAATTAGGAGGCCCATCAATAGCAATATTATCTATAAACTATCATATATATTCTACTAAATAGTATAAACTATTATATATATTCTACTAAATAGTTTGTCTCACTGTATAACTTGTATAACTTAAAATGTTAATGCAATTTACAATTCTACTAAATACTTATTGTATAACTTAAGATAACATTGTAATTTACATAAGGGTAACCTCTACTATGTAATGATTACTTGTGATTAAGAGTAATATTGGAAGAATTTCATTTTAATATGGATTCTGAAATTAAGATGTAACAACCCCAATCATTATGACAGCACGCGAAGCAAAAAGAGCAAAAATTTTTTTTTTAGGCAAGAAGGCAACGACGACAACAGTGGAACCCCACAACCTGACGACGAACATCGTGCATGCAGATCATGCAACCAACCACAACGACTCAACACACTAGCACATTGAGCAATTGGGCGAAACAGGAGGAAATCAATAAAGATAGAATGACTACCCACCCGACACAAAAGCAACAACGCCTACAAGCTAAAAACATCATCCACAATCCCGACACAACGACTTGACAACCAATAACTGGAACCTCTACGACACACATAACCAAACCGCGAGAAAGCATTACAAACCAAGTAACAACAACAATCACAATGCCCACCATGGGTAGCACAGACTCCGTCCAGGTTATCATTCGCCTCTATCCATTAGGGCACGCAATGATCCCCCCCTTCAAGAATCATGTCGTCGTCAGGTGATAGGCGTGATGACAACCCTGACGCAACATAACCTATCTAGACCATAGACTCACAACAAATCCAACGTGCTAGAAGATTGGAATAACTGACAAGAGGACTATACCCACACACCCAAGCAACAAGTCGACAAGATGCAAGAAGACGTCACTCAAATTAAATTGTGCAAGCTATTAAACGACTTCATCAACAAATCATAAACCATTAATTACTAAGCTTGACGTCTAAGTACAAATGTTATTATTTTCATAAGCGTTATCATGATTGTGAACCAATGTATCCAACAAGATATATCTGTCTCATAATAATAATTATGTCCATTAATAAATCAGATGCTATTAAAGTCGTCGAACCACATGCTATCTATCAACAAGAAATCAATCAATAAAGCCATGTACACTTGTTGTCTACAATCAAGTGATCGTTGTCCAATCAAAAGGGGTTAATGATATATGGGAAATGACAAGGAAATGACAATAAATTGTTGTCTAAGTAAGGGATTAATCAATAAATTGTTTTCAAGATAAATTGGTGTCATTCAAGTCTGTGTATTAGTTGTCTATTAGATAATTCAATAGTTGTCTTACATAAATGCTATTCATTGTAATCCCAACGTAGAAGTTATTAGATTGTTGACTAAACAATTGTCGTTGTAGCATTACTAACATAGTTGTGTAAGTGTTACTCAAATCTCTGAGTAATAAATTATTGGGATTTACAATCAAGGGAGATATTAGACTCTATACACATGTCGGTAATCGCTATTAACAAGTATACTAATTAAACCCAATAAATACGTTGCCTAAGACTACCTTAAGTGGTTGTGTGTGGTTATCAAGCATGTTGTTCATCACAATAAGGTAATCGTTCTCATCCATGAAATGTTGTCTAACCAGGATAAAATTGTTGTCGAACATAACTAAAAACATGCATTCTATTATATAAAAAAAAAATGGTTGTCTATTATATAAGACATTGTTCAACATATTTACTGTCGGCAATATTTAAATAAAAACGTAGTTAAATTGTAAGGGAAATTCGTTGTCATAACATAGTGTTGATTATTACACAAATAATTGTTATTTAATACATGGTAATTGGCTGTCATGACATGGTGCAGATTTATTACTCAACTAATTGCTAATTAATACACAGTAATTGGCTGTCATACAATCCAGAATTTATGTCCATACTAAATCGTAAGTCAACGATGAAGGCTTTGTGCAATACTAGAATTATCGGGCATGGCTATCCGCTAACAATCATATCAAAAACGCAGGAACGAAAACGCTCTCAACCAATCGCTACCCAAAATCGCAGGGGGATAAAATGTTATCTCTATCAGGTTATAAACGAATTTGTTGTCGCGGTATTTAAGGTTTCTCTATCTCTATCTCATTAAAAATGAGTTGCTACCAAAAGGAAAGGAATCATTGACTCAAATATAATAAATTTGCAGTCTGTAAAAGGCAAAAACGTGGCCCAAAGGGATAATTCTTAACCGTTATACCCTAAAACACTACCATTACACAGTGGAAACGCCAAGGACATAGTTGGGTAAAGGGGTAGTGTGGTGTATCAATTTCACACTGACATTGCAGTGATACAAATTCGTAGTGATAAAAATGAAGAGATGTAAAGTCAAAATCGTTGGGATGAAACTGGGCGTGATGCCAAAATTGTGGAGTCGGAATGGTGCTTTCTGCCAATGCAATCGTGGGTTAAAAACTTTGCTTGAGCCATTAAAATCGTGGATCAGAAATGGTGAAATGTGTCAATAAAATCGTCAGCATAAATGATGTCGTCTACCAAGCATTTGTTGTTGTGCGTGTCATTCAAATCGTTGAGTTTTAATAATGGAATTTGCTAAATTTTACCCTCACAAATTCGTTGAGTAAAATATTAGAAATTGTAGAGGAAAATTACAGTCAAGGAGTTAATTTGCAGAGCGAAAATTCACCAGTCTGTAAGGAATAAAATTTCAGAGTAAAGGATAAAAGTATTTCGTCAATCAAGACGCATGATCCAGATTATTTTCGGCACGAAATGAGATCGGAGATATAATAAAGAAATGCACAGAGATATCACAGATATTCAATAATATAAAAGAAATATATCAGAGATGAAACCATAAACACAGAGATACGGTAATACACGATTTCTATTAATGAAAGAAATGTACAGAGACTATAAAAATATAGAGTGAAAGACTCGCTAGAATGGTGGCAGCTTATCTCTGAGAAGAGATGTGATGGCTACTCGCATTCGCAAGAAGATGATTACAATGAGGCTCTGAAGGCCTTTTTACAATAAACAGGAATGCCCAAAACCCTAGACATCCAAAAACCTAACCCTAGGAGATGAAGCACCAAAAGTCATGCAAACCCCGTTTGGGTAAGTTAGTACATCAACTTCCCGAGGTTGTAACTTTTGCATACGATCTCCGTTTTAGGCATATGATAGCTTGTTGGAAAGATATCATAGAGGAGATTTATTTTGGGGGCTCAATCATGCCTTCAATTATCATTGATAACCTCGATCTCGAAAAACCTTCATTTAGGCCCTCAAAATGGCCTCGGAAGTTAAAACCTGCTAAAAATAGTAAATTGTCAAAATTGGCAGAAAATTGTTTTGAGCTAGTCGGCAAAGGTGGGTGGCCACCGATATCCACCTGGATCAACATAGGTAAATTCCAAAGAAAACTCAGTATCATCTTTCCAACAACAGGAGAAAAACGCAGTAATAAGAGTAATATCATTCGACCATTACACAGTAACAATGCCACCATTGCACATTAAAAGCAACTACAAATCGTTGTCAAACGCAGAGCAATAACATAATAAAACACAGTCCAGTGTGGCCCAAGGCAGAGTAAAAATCCGTCATCAAGCAATAAATCGTAGAGGGAAATCGCAACAAGGCGCAAGACAATCACTCAACCAGGAACAACCAACTGGGGTAGACAGCTGGGCAAGACATCCTTCGATCATCATCCACGCCCAGAAAAGCAGGGCATTAGGATCTATAGGTCTATTAACACCGAAGTGACGACCGTCAATCCATCTCCTAGCCAACTGCTTAGGTGTGAACTGATGATCTAGGTATGAGGATGAAGTATAAAGCACAAACTCTTCACAATAAATCAATAAAACAGACAGATCAGTCATAACATTGATTGCCAAGGGAATCAATTCAAGCAGCGAGCTTAAGACTATGGTGAATTTAAGTTATTGATTAAAATGCTAAGTAAAACACTTTCTTTATACAATTAAAAGTACAGAAATTAAAGCTCAAGCTCAATATTAATCTATCATTCAAAATAAAAGCATGTGTATCATAGCCCAAGTCGATCGCTCCGAGTCGTTGTCTCACGCGCTCCGTCCCGCTTCCGCTTGCCAACTGTTGTGAATTCACCGGTACCTCCCAGCCAACTCTAGGGGTACTCTACTTCCCCCTTATCCCCCCGAGCCACAAAGGGGCCACACACAATAACCAAAGAACAACTAGCCCCTAGCTCGCCTTGTAAGGCCGAGCTACCACTCCTCACCTAGCTGGGTATCCCAACTCCCACAAGATAAGTCAGTCAAGTCAAAAATTATGTAGTGTAATGTTACGCATAAAAGAAGAGATCCATCCTCCTCCTCCTCCCTCCTTTATATAGAGTTTCTAAGTGATTTCTTTCCCAAAATCCCATTTAATTTAATTTTCAATAATTTAGCTCAGAAAAATCCTCCCCGTACATGTGTCACCCATCCCCTTCGTTGCACCAAAAATTAATTTCATTATTTATTTAATTAATCTTATTTCCCTCACCCACCTAAAATCATTCCTAGAATCGCTCCTAGGTGTCCCCATATTCCCTTTACACATTTTAATGACTTACCCCCTTACTAATTTACTAGTTGATTTCAATTTATAAAGTTTTTAAAGGCAAGATTCCTTGCTAAGTTAGTCATTCTGTTTTTTCCTTATGTTTCCCTTTCTCTTTATGTTTCCCCCCTTTTCCCTTAGTTTCCTAATTCTTTTAAATTTCCCTCTTTCCCTTTTTATCTAAAACTCAAATTAGCAAGTGTAGATTTTACCCTTTTCCCCTTTTTCTTTTTAGTTAAAAATTTTAATTAGCATAAGTAACAAACAATCAAATTCTCCTTTTTTTTAAATTTTAATCCCTCAATATAATTTAATCGCATTTCTTACCCCCTTTTATCACATGTTTAATGATGATTATTAGTATTATTTATTTATTTATTTATTTATTTATATTTACCACAAGTATCACTTAGACCTAGATTTTATTTTCCTAGGTTGGGCAACATTTATATTAGGGAAATTGTTTTTAAGTCTTTCTTATACATTATTCATTCTAAGGCCATATAGGTTTATTCATTTATTAGTTAACAACGCGACGTGCCCTTCAGGACGCACTAGGTGCTCCAAGGGTGCCACTCGCCTCATTCTGTTTCCCTTACGCGACGTGCCCTTCAAGACGCACTACATGCTCCAAGGCTGTCACTCGCCTCTTGACTGACTTGGTAGACATTAAAAACCTCGAGAGTCAATACTCTGGCAGGTGATCTTGTGAGAGACTAAGGGCCTCTAAGGAATAAGGCATATGCCTTATTTCGTGCCCATTAGAATCATCGTGAGCGACTGTCATAGTCTACCCTCGCGGCATCATGGGTCTTCTCAAACTAGGTAATCGTTAACCTACAGTTTGAGCCACAGTGGGAGTGCTAGTAGGCTGTGGCAAGGCTGTTGTCCACACCTCTCCCTCAACGTCTATGGTTGTCATGTGTGACCCCTCTACTCCACATGTGAGTCTGGTCGGCAAGTAATCGTCAGCCTGCATCATCAACGAATCATGTCAAAATAAAATCCATAATCATAACATCTAATCAGATGCACATGTGTCATATATACAACAATCAAACCCCAATAGTCCACTCCCTGACTCGATCCAGAGTCCAAGGGTTTCATCGATGCCTCAACATCCTCGAGGTCCAAATCCTACACACTCAGGAGAACTGAGTCAATATCACTTGTCTAAGTCAATACAGCAAAATAACATATAATCACATCCATAATGCCTCATAATCACAATCAACGGCCAATAGTATAATTATCTGGATCACTTGCAAGAAACTATCCTCAAAGAATAAGTTCACTTAGTGCGCGCAAGAGCGGGATGTTACATACACCCCCTCTTGGTCTAAACTTTGTCCCGAAGTTTCACAGTATATAAGTACCGAAATAATGTGTATTACAGAGTCATAAGTCTATCTATCAAACAAAAATGGAAATTGTTGGCGCATATCATAATGTGTCCTCCCAGGTCGTCGAGTGCGGACTATAGTTGTCCTAGTAGACCTTGACCTGATCTATGGTTCAACGTCATAGTTGTCGAATGCGATGATCCAGGATGCAGATAGGCTCAGCCGTGAGTGCCCCCTTGTCCGATACCTACAAGGAACTCATGTCAATAACATGTGTAGGATCACGAATATAATGTCTCAAAACAGATACGTGAAAAACATCGTGCATATGCCTCAAAGAATTAGGCAAGGCTAGTCGATAGGCCATGGGCCCCTTTCTCTCCACAATATTGAAAGGTCCCACAAACCTAGGAGAGAGTTTAGCTCCCTTTCCAAACTTAATCGAACTCTTATGCTGTTTTACCCTCAAGAAGACTCGATTGCCAACTTCGTAACTACGGTCGACATGGTACGCATCGGCATAACTCTTCTGTCGATCCTGCGCATCTTTGATTATTTGTCTTCTTTTTTGCATTTGATCTTCCATCTCTTGGATCGCTTCTGGTCCCACCAGGACCCTATCCTCAAGCTGATCCCAACTCAAAGGCGTCTAACACAGTTGCCTGTAAAGAAACTCGAAAGGCACCATCTTAATGGTGCTTTGGTAACTGTTGTTATATGCGAATTCCACCAGTGGCAAGAATTCTTCCCAACGCTTATGTTGGTCCATCGCGTACATGCGCAACATGTCTTCCAAGATTTGGTTTGTTCATTCGGTCTTCCCCTCAGTCTCTGGGTGATACGCAGTACTAAACTTAAGTTGGGTTCCCAAGGCCTCTTGGAAACTAGTCCAAAATCGTCCGGTAAACATCGATCCTCGATCGGATATAATCCTCTTAGGCATGCCATGCAGCCTCACAATCTCACGGATGAAAACTCTAGCTATGTTAGGTGCCTGATACATCGTACGCATAGGAATAAAATGATCACTCTTCGTCAGAGTGCAGACTACCACAAAAATCGAGTCGTGTCTCCTTGTCGTCAATGGCAATCCAACAATGAAATCCATTGAAATAACCTCCCATTTCGATTCCGGAATAGTGTGTGGTTGTAGTAATCCTACTGGATGTCTATGTTCAGCCTTTACCTACTGACATTCTAGACAACCGGCCACATATTTGACTATGTCTACCTTCATTCCTTTCCAGAAAAATAAGGGTTTAAGGTCCACCCTCATCTTCGTGACTCCCTGGTAAGCCATGTACACTTCTCTGTGAGCCTCATTTAGGATCAAACTCCTCAACTCGTCATTTGGTGGTACGTAAATCCAATTTTTAAACCTCAATAATCCATCTTCGTCCAACGTAAATCCTTCAAATCTTGGTACCATCATTTTGTTTTGTCCGATAAAATCCTTGACCTCTTTGTACCAATCATCGTCGCGCTGTAAAGTTAGAATTATTTCACGCAGATTCATCTAAAGAGGCAACACCGAAAATATGTGTGGTCTCTGACTCAATGCATCTGCCACTTAGTTCATTGTTCATTTTATGTAAGAAATCTCGAAATCGTACTCGCTAAGCAATTCCTACCAACGTCGTTGTTGCGCGTTCAGGTCGCTTTGCGTAAAGATGTGTTGTAGTCCACAGTGGTCCATTTTTAGTTCAAATTTTCGTCCAATAAGATAGTGTCTCCAAACCTTCAAGGCATATACAATAGCTAATAATTCTAAATCGTGCATTGCGTAGTTCTCCTCATGCCTTCTCAATTTCCTCGAGATGTAAGCGATCACTCGACCGTCTTGCATCAAGACTCCGCCTAAGCCTTCCTTGGATGCGTCAGTGCATACCAAGAAATCTATGTCCATGTCAAGGACTTTTAGTATCAGTGTCATTGTCAATAGCTCCTTGAGGCTCTGAAATGTTTCCACGCATTTCTCGATCCAAACAAACTTCTTGTTCTTCTTTTGCAATTTCGTGATCAGATTTGCTATCTTTGAGAATCCCTCGACGAACCGTCAGTAGTATCCTGCTAAACCCATGAAGCTATGCACTTCTGGGACATTCGTCGACGCAGGCCATTCCATAATAGCCTTGACCTTTGCTGGATCCACAGCAATACCTTCGTCGGAGATGACATGCCCTAAGTAGTGAATCTTCAATTGATAAAACGAGCATTTCGATAATTTCCCATACAATTTGTGCTCTCGTAGACACTGTAGTACCAAGCGCAAGTGCTTTCCATGCTCCTCCATCGTCTGAGAGTAAATCAAAATATCATCAATGAATACTTGGATGAACTTGTCCAAGTACTCGTGGAACACCCCGTTCATCAAACTCATAAATAACCCTAGGACGTTTGTCAATCCAAATGGTAAAATAGTAAACTTGTAATGTCCAAACCTTGTTTTAAAGGCGGTCTTAGGGGCGTCATCCTCCTTGATCCATAACTGGTGATACCCTAATCGCAAATCGATCTTAGAAAACATCGTAGCACCCTTCATCTGATCGAACAGATCATCAATCCTTGGAAACGGATATTAATTCTTGATCGTTGCCTTGTTCAATTGACGGTATTCAATGCAGAGTCTCCATGACCCATATTTCTTTTGTATGACGATAACAGGCGCACCCCACGGTGACACACTTGGACGTATAAGTCCCAGGTCCAGAAACTCCTTCAGTTGCATTCTCAACTCCTGTAACTCTGGGGTCGACATCCGATAAGGTGTTCTAGCTATCGGTTCAGTCCCTAGTTTTGGGTCTATGGTAAACTCCAATTCTCTCTCTGGTGGCATCCCAGGTAACTCCTCCGAAAAGACATCTGTAAACTCTCTCACCATCGGAAGGTGTTCTAGACCTTCCGCTACTCATTCTTCATTTAATGCAAGGATCGCATAAAGCTTACATCCCTTGTCCAACCTCTTCTGTAACTATAGGGAAGAGATAAACCTCATGGAAACTCCCTAGTTTTGACCTACAATCACGCGTCAATGTCCCTCATCATCGACCAAGCTAAACCGTTTCATCTTACAGTTGAGTATCGCCTCATGCGATTCTTACCAATCCATACCAATCACGAAGTCATAAGATCCTAATATTGTGACGTACAAGTTGGACCTGGTGACAAACTCTCCCAGGTTAAGGATACAACCCATTACCTTCCCTCCAACCTTCCGTTTGGCTCTCGAAGCCATCTCTACAAAGCTAAACTCGTCATGTTCAGCTACCTTTACCTTAATCCTTTTTAGCGCTGCACCAGAAATGAAACTCTCGGTGGCACCGGGATCTATCAAAATATTAAGGGTCTGGTCAGCGACGATACCTGATGTCTCGAGCACAGTTGACTCATTCTCTGCTTGGCAGTTATTCATCATCACATGAATCCGATGGGCCTTGCCCAAATCCCCCATGGTAGTGGGTTCGACTGATCCAGATGCTCTAGTCCTCTCCACTGGGTTGTCACGCTGGTAGTGTGGTTCCCTACAAGTCCAACTCCCCTTCTTCGGTCCAGTACTCTTGGTACCCAAAGTAGAAGCTGATGGCCCACCGGCCTGGAATCTTGTTCTATTCTGTTGAATAGGCCTAAATTGTTTTTGTTGCGGTCGACGTTGTTGTTGATGTTGTGGTCCCCGATAAGGTGTTCGTTGCTAAGGCATTGGTCGTCGAGGTGTAGTGAAATTGGATCCTCTCTGGAAGCCATGATATCCTGGCATCTGTCTAGCTGGGGTCTGATGCTGCTATGCACCAAATGGCACTTGCCCTGTGAGTCTCACGGGAGTCCTGCTCTGACCCTCGCTAATAAGCTCCTCCTCTGCTATGAGGTCCTTCTAAATGGCATCATGCAAGATTTGAGGCATCAAAATCCTAACCTTTGCACGTATGCTGACATTAAGGCCAAACAAGAACCTGTTGAACTTAAGTTTCTCAATATTAAGGTGCAAAGCATACCAAAGCAACTCCATAAAATGGGCCTCGTACTCGAGCACCGTACGACTGCCCTATCGCAAGTCATTGAACTCGTTGAGTTGATGCTCAATGAATTCCTCTAATAGGTACCTCTCTCGGAACCGTTCCTCGAACAGTTCCCATGACACATATTTGACGACCATGTTCAATTGTAGCAAGAGCATCTTCCACCATAGAAGAG
>JASDQU010217698.1:0-14992 GCA_032191745.1 Picea mariana | reverse complement strand
CAATATTTATATATGAGCATATTTATTGCATTGTGATATAATAAGAATTGACTTTATACATTGAATGCAAGTATCATTTTGTATTTATTGAAGAAGTATTATAAGCCTTTGTCTTTATTTGCAATCTTTGACTTCGTCAATAATTACATTCATTATTGCTCATTGATCTGAAGTGAAGAATGAGTCTCAAAAATATCTTTACCCTCTCTTTGGCCTCTTCATGCCAACCCTAAAAGATCAATGACCTAGATTAGATCTAGCCAAGTCTAATCAATGGGTGAGATCAACTCCAAAAATCTCACTAAGGAAACCCACTTTCCTTAGTTGCTTTATGCCTATTAATTCACCCACATTGTGAATTAATTGTCACTTGATGACTTAAGTGACATATTTCACTTTTGACTTAAAACTCCTAAGTCAAAGTGAAATTAGAATCATAAAGTAAAGTATGAGGGTAATAGTCTTCCCCCTTTGTGCTTAGAGACTCATAAGCACATGGGGACCACTTTCCAAGGTACCCAAATCTCTACAGTTTGCTCCAAGAACGCAAACTATACTCTCCAATCTTCACATCCAAAATTTATTTTCAACGACAAGGAAATTATCAACGATATTTATAATACAAATGGTTGCGACAATTGTTAAAACTTAATTACAATTTAAATCTTTTAGAAGTGCAATTTCAAATAAAAATACCGTATCCAACGAGTTGAATTTCGAAGATGTTCTCTCGCGATCTCTCTCTGTCCAGCTCCCCGCTTGCTAATTGTGGAGACTTCACCGATACCTCCCAACGAATGTTAAGGTTACTCTTCTTCCCTCTTAGCTCCCCGAGCCGCAAATGGGCCACACACAACCACAACCAGAATACCTTAGCTCCCAGCTCACCTTTCGAGGTTGAGCTACCACTCTCTTTCTCGAGCTGGGTATCCCAATTCTCACAAGTAAAACCCATCAAAGAAATTTCGACAACATAACTTTACTTATACCAGTCATGATTCATTCCTCCTCTCAACCATTTCTTTTATAGAATTTTCTTAGTGACCACTTGCCATTTGCACATTTAATTAGTTTTTTTTAAATTAATTAGGAAATACTTCCTGCGTACACTTGTCACCCGTTGCACTAATAAATTCACCATTTAATTTAATTAAATGTCAATTTCTCTCACTCAACCTAAAAACACTCCTAAAATCACTCCTAGTTGTCCCTTTATTCTATCTATTCCCTTTTTAATGACCGACATCTTTCTAAAACTAAGTTGTGTTTAATTTAAGAAAGTTTTTTAGTTAGACTAGACTAGATACTCTTTTATGCTTCCACATTCTTTTTACATTTATTTCATTTCTTATCTTAGTTTCCAATTTGGTATTCTTTTGCACACATTTATATAATTAAATCTTTAGATATAATTTTTTTTTTGTACTCGTTCAATTCCTAACTTAATTTTTCTTCATTCCCCACCATTTATTAAATTTATCATTAAATTTTAGTCTTCTTACCCACTTTAGACTTAGGCTCAATTTTTAAAACTAGGCTTAGATTTTTTAAGGAGATTTTATAATTAATAAAATTTTCCCAGTCAATAATTATTTTAAGTCCAACAATGTTAAAACAAATTATTGTTTTTTAGGAACCTAGGTTCATTGACTCAAGTTTTATTTTATACCGCGACGTGCCCTTCAAGATGCACTCCATACTCCAAGGGTTCCGTTCGCCTTTGATTCAAATTTTAATTACGCGACATGCCCTTCAAGACGCACTATGTGCTCCAAGGGTGCCACTCGCCTTTGGTTGGTTTTGGTAGTTGTCCAACCCTTGGAGTCAATATTCCATTTAGGCGACCTTATGAAAAACTAAGGGCCTCTAAGGAATAAGGACCCTGCCTTATTGTGCGCCCCTTACAATCTTCGTGAGCGACTGTCTCAGACTGCCTCCACGACATTGTGGATCTCTCGAACTAGGTAATCATTAACCTACAATTCGAGCCACGAAGGGAGTGCTAGTAGGCCGTGGCAAGGCTGCTGTACACCTCTCCCTCAATATTTGGTTGTTGTGCATGGCCCCTTTACTCCTTATGTGAGTCTGATTAGCAAGTAATCATCAACCTGCATCCATCAACGAAACAATCTCAATGATCTATAAACAACATCATAATATACCCGATCACATGTCACATATGCATAAATAGAATTATCCAAATCAATACAATCCACTTCCTGACTCTATCCAGAATCCAATGAGGTCCATTGATGTCAGTGGCATCCTCATCTATCAAGTGTCCTGCACATTCAGGAGAAACTCGTCAATAACATATGTCAATACAAAGATATCAAATAACATATCATAATCCATCAACATCATCATAAAATCCATAAGCGAAACAATATCCATGTGCTATAACCNCAACGATATTTATAATACAAATGGTTGCGACAATTGTTAAAACTTAATTACAATTTAAATCTTTTAGAAGCGCAATTTCAAATAAAAATACCGTATCCAACGAGTTGAATTTCGAAGATGTTCTCCCGCGATCTCGCTCTGTCCAGCTCCCCGCTTTCTAACTGTGGCAACTTCACCGGTACCTCCCAACGAATGCTAGGGTTACTCTTCTTCCCTCTTAGCTCCCCGAGCCGCAAAGGGGCCACACACAACCACAACCACAACCAGAATACCTTAGCTCCCAGCTCACCTTTCAAGGTTGAGCTACCACTCTCTTTCTCGAGCTGGGTATCCCAATTCTCACAAGTAAAACCCATCAAAGAAATTTCGACAACATAACTTTACTTATACCAGTCATGATCCATTCCTCCTCTCAACCATTTCTTTTATAGAATTTTTCTTAGTGACCACTTGCCATTTGCACATTTAATTCGTTTTTTTTAAATTAATTAGGAAATACTTCCCGCATACACTTGTCACCCGTTAGTTGCACTAATAAATTCACCATTTAATTTAATTAAATGTCAATTTCCCTCACTCAACCTAAAAACGCTCCTAAAATCACTCCTAGTTGTCCCTTTATTCTCTCTATTCCCTTTTTAATGACTGACGTCTTTCTAAAACTTAGTTGTGTTTAATTTAAGAAAGTTTTTTAGTTAGACTAGACTAGATACCCTTTTATGCTTCCACATTCTTTTTACATTTATTTCATTTCTTATCTTAGTTTCCAATTTGGTATTCTTTTGCACACATTTATATAATTAAATCTTTAGATATATATTTTTTTGGTACTCGTTCAATTCCTAACTTAATTTTTCTTCATTCCCCACCATTTATTAAATTTATCATTAAATTTTAGTCTTCTTACCCACTTTAGACTTAGGCTCAATTTTTAAAACTAGGCTTAGATTTTTTAAGGAGATTTTATAATTAATAAAATTTTCCCAATCAATAATTATTTTAAGTCCAACAATGTTAAAACAAATTATTGTTTTTTAGGAACCTAGGTTCATTGACTCAAGTTTTATTTTATACTGCGACGTGCCCTTCAAGATGCACTCCATACTCCAAGGGTTCCCTTCGCCTTTGATTCAAATTTTAATTACGCAACATGCCCTTCAAGACGCACTACGTGCTCCAAGGGTGCCACTCGCCTTTGGTTGGTTTTGGTAGTTGTCCAACCCTTGGAGTCAATATTCCATTTAGGCGACCTTATGAAAAACTAAGGGCCTCTAAGGAATAAGGACCCTTCCTTATTGCGTGCCCCTTAGAATCTTCGTGAGCAACTGTCTCAGACTGCCTCCATGACATTGTGGATCTCTCGAACTAGGTAATCATTAACCTACAATTTGAGCCACGAAGGGAGTGCTAGTAGGCCGTGGCAAGGCTGCTGCACACCTCTCCCTCAATATCTGGTTGTTGTGCATGGCCCCTTTACTCCTTATGTGAGTCTGATTAGCAAGCAATCGTCAACCTGCATCCATCAACAAAACAATCTCAACGATCTATAAACATCATCATAATATACCATATCATATGTAACATATGCATAAATAGAAATATCCAAACCAATACAGTCCACTTCCTGACTCTATCCAGAATCCAATGAGGTCCATTGATATCAGTGGCATCCTCATATATCAAGTGTCCTGCACATTCAGGAGAAACTCGTCAATAACATCTGTCAATACAAAGATATCAAATAACATATCATAATCCATCAACATCATCATAAAATCCATAAGCGAAACAATATCCATGTGCTATAACCGGATCACTTGTACACACGTGTCCTCAAAGAATAAGTCAAATCATGTGCACGCAAGAGCGGGATGTTATATACACCCCCTCTTGTTTTAAACTTCGTCCCAAAGTTTCACAGTATATAGATGCAGTAAATAAAGTATCTGGCAAGATCTAAATATCTAGCTATCAAACAAAAATGGAAACTGTTGGCACATATCATATGCGTCCTCCGAGGTAGCTGAGTGTGGACTATAATTGTCCCACTGGACCTTGACCTGATTGACTGTTCGACGCCGTAACCGTCGAATGCGATGGTCCAGAATGCARATTGGCTCCACCGTGAGTGCACCCTCGTTCGACACCTGCAAAGAACCCATGTCAATCACATGTGTAGGATCACTAACATAATGTCTCAAAACATATACATGGAAATCATCGTGGTTACGCCTCAAAGAATCAGGCAAGGATAGTCGATAGGCCACTAGCCCTTTCTTTTCCACAACTTTGAAAGGTCCCACAAACCTAGGAGAGAGTTTAGTACCCTTTCCAAACTTGATCGAACTCTTGTGTGGTTTTACTTGCAAGAAGTTACAATCACCAACTTCATAACTACAGTCAACGCGATGTGCATTAACATAGCTCTTCTGTCGATCTTGCGCTTCTCTAATCCTTTGTCTTATCGTTTGCATTTGCTCGTTCATTTCTTGGATCACTTTTGGTTCTACCATGACCCTATCCTCAAGTCGATCCCAACTCAAAGGCGTTCGACACAGTTGCCCGTAAGAAAAGTCAAATAACGCATCTTAATGGTGCTTTTATAGCTATTATTGTACGCAAACTCTACCAGTGGAAATAAATCCTCCCAATGCTTATGTTGGTCCATCACGTACATACGCAACATATCTTCCATGATTTGGTTCGTTCTTTCTGTCTTCCCGTCTGTCTCTGGGTGACACGCGGTACTAAATTTAAGTTGGGTTCCCAAGGCCTTTTGGAAACTAGTCCAAAATCGTTCTGTAAACACCGATCCTCGATCGGATATGATCCTCTTGGGCAGGCCATGCAATCTGACTCTCTTGCTGATAAAAACTCTAGCTATGTCTGGCGCCTGATACGTCTTATGCATAGGGATAAAATGTGCACTCTTCGTCAGAGTGTCTACTACCAAGAAAATCGAGTCGCCTCCTTGTCGCCAACGACAATCCAACAATAAAGTCCATCAAAATGACCTCCCATTTCCATTCTAGAATAGCGTGTGGTTGTAGTAATCTTGTTGGAAGTCTATGTTCAGCCTTCACTTGTTGACATTCTAGACACCTCGCCACGTAGTTGACTATGTCTGCCTTCATTCATTTCTAGAAGAATAAGGGTTTAAGGTCTTCCCTCATCTTCGTGACTCATGGATGAGCCATGTACACTACTCTATGAGCTTCGTTAAAGATCAAACTTCTTAACTTGTCATTAGGCGGTACGTAAATCCGGTTATTATACCTCATTAATCCGTTGTTGTCCACAGTAAATCCCTCAAATTTTGGTACCAACAAGGTGTCTTGTCCGATATTTTTCTAACCTCTTTTTACTAGTCATCGTTGCATTGTATAGTTAGAATCTCTTCACGAAGACTCGTCTAGAGAGGTATCACCAAAAATATGTGTGGTCTCCGACGCAACACATCTACCACTCTGTTCATTGTTCCTTTTATGTAGGTAACCTCAAAATTGTACTCGCTAAGCAATTCTAACCAACGCCTTTGTCGCACGTTCAAGTCACTTTGCGTAAAATTGCGCTGCAAACCATAGTGGTGATTTTTTAGTTCGGATTTTCGTCTAATTAGGTAGTGTCTCCACACTCTCAGGGCATACACAATGGCTAATAACTCCAAATCGTGCATCGCGTAGTCCTCCTCATGCTTTCTTAACTTCCTTGAGATGTAAGTGATCACTCGACCATCTTGCATCAAGACTCTGCCTAAGCTTTCCTTGGATGCGTCTGTGCATACCAAGAAGTCCTCGTCCATGTCAAGGACTTTTAGTATTAGCGTTGTCATCAAAAACTCCTTGGGCCTTCGAAATGCTTTCGCGCATTCTTGGTCCATACAAACTTCTTGTTTTTCTTCTACGATTCTGTGATCGGATTTGCTATCTTCGAAAAACCTTCGATGAACCGTCGATAATATCCAACTAAACCCATGAAGCTACGTACTTCTGGTACATTTGTCAGCACGGGCCATTCCATAATAGCCTCTACCTTTGTTGGATCCACAACGATGCCCTCGCCGAAGATAACATGCCCTAAATAATGAATCCTCGATTAATAAAAGGAGTATTTCGACAGTTTCCCGTATAATTTGTTCTCTCGTAAACATTGTAATACCAAGCACACAAGTTCTTCATGTTCTTTCGTCATCCGAGAATAGATCAAAATGTCATCAATGAATACTTGAACAAACTTGTCCAAGTACTCGCGGAACACCCCATTCATCAAGCTCATGAATACCGTTGGGGCGTTTGTCAGTCCAAACAGTAAAATGGTAAACTCGTAATGCCCGAACCTCATCTTGAATGCGGTCTTAGTTATGTCTTCCTCTTTGATTCGTAACTGGTGATATCCTGATCTCAAGTCGATCTTCAAAAACACCGTCGCGCCTTTCATTTGGTCAAACAAATCGTCTATTCTTGGCAATGAATACTAGTTCTTGATCATTGCCTTGTTCAATTGACGGTGGTCAATACAATGTCTCCACAACCCATCCTTCTTCTGTATGAAAATAATAGGTGCACCCCAGAGAGACACACCTAGACGTATAATTCATAGGTCCAACAACTCTTCCAGTTGCATTTTCAACTCCTGTAACTTAGGGGTCGACATCCGATAAGGTGTTATTGTTATCGATTTAGTTCCAGGGTTCAAGTCGATGGTAAACTCCAGCTCTCCTTCGGGTGGAAAACCTAGTAACTCTTATGGGAATACGTCTGCAACCATCGTACTACCAGAAGGTTTTCTAATCCCTCCAGTACGCCCTTTCGTTCAGTGCTAAGATTGCATATAGCTTGCATCCTTTATGCATGCTCTTATGTAACTGTAGGGAAGAAATGAACCTTAGGAAACTCCCTAGTTTCCTTCTACAATCACTCATCTCTGTCCCTTATCATCAGTCAAACTCAATCGTTTAGTCTTACAGTTTAGTATTGCATCATGTGATTTCAACCAGTCCATACCGATCACGGTGTCGTAACATCCTAAGATCGTGACGTATAGGTTGGACTTCGTTACAATTTTCCCCAAGTTAAAGCGATAGTTCATACCCTTTCCTCCAACCATCTGTTCGGCACCCGAAGCCATTTGGACGTATCTAAACTCGTCCTATCGACTTCCTTTACCTAAATCCCTTCAATACGGTACTAGAAATAAACTCTTTGTAGCACCGACATCTATCAAATACTAAAAGTTGGGTTCATGATGGTACCTGACGCCTCGAGCATAGTGGACTAGTGCTCGACCTGGAGGTTATTCACTGCAATCATGAATCTTGTGGGCCTTTCCCACCTCTACAACGGTAGTGTGTCCTATTGACTCGATCGGTCTGGCCTTTTCAACCAGACAGTCTTGCTGGTATGGTGGCTCTCCACATGTCCAACACCCATCTCTGGTCCAGTACTCCTGGCCCGAAGTAGAAGTTGTTGGCCTGCCAGCCTAAGATCCTGGTCTGTTTTGCTGACAGGCCTAAACTGCGGCTGCTGGCAATGTTGTCGTTGATGTAGTGGTCCCCTATAGGGAGTCCTCTACTAAGGAACCTATTGTTGTGGTGTCGTGAACAAGGGTCCTCTAGACGTATCTTGATACCCTGATGTCTTGTCTGGCTGGCATCTGATGCTACTGCGCACCTAAAGTCGTCAGTCTAGAGGGTCTTGCAGGAGTCCTGCCCTGACTCCCGTGGGTCAATTCTTCCTCAGCTATGAGGTCTACTGGATTGCATCATGCAACGTCCGAGGTATTGGGATCCTCACCTTCGCACGAAGTTGGAGTTGAAGCTGAACACGAACTTGCTGTCCTCCAACTTCTCCGTGTTTAGGTGCGGGGCATACAGAAGTAGCTCCATAAATTTGGTCTCATACTCTGGCATCATACGACCACCCTGTCGTAAGGTGTTGAACTCATTGAGTTGGCACTCAATGAATTCCTTTGGCAATTACTTCTCCTGCAACCGTTCCGTGAACCGTTCCCATAACACAGCTTTGACGACCAAGTTTAGTCGAGGTAGGAGCATCTTCCACCACAGAAAAACACTCTCCTTTATCTGAAAGTCCGCCATGCAAACCTTCAAGTGGGAGGGCTAGTCATGAAGTGCAACGCATGTCACTTGTTCTCCAGCCCTGCCCCGACGACTGAGCCGTCTGTGGCACCCTTGAACTCGAGAAAATTCCCCTTCTCGAGTTCTTCGTGAATTCTAACTCTTCCAGTTGTAGCACGCGCTGAACCCTCATGGGGTATGGGTGCCCTGGCCTCATCTCTATCTGGTCGGTTAATTGAGGCCTCTGACATCCTTAGAAAGGACCTTGCCACACCGACCACATCCCCCACAACAATATGTTCCTGCCTTGTGACTTGTTCTTCTCCTTGGAGGTTAGACCTCTCTGGCGTGGATGCAGCTAGAGGCGTTGCACCTCCGCCCTTAGTATCATGTCATCTACCTCCACGACGTCCTCTAACCAGGATTACTGCATGGACATGTTAAAAATTTAATCAGCGCTAAGTTATTAATCGAGGGTTTAATACAGTGGAAGGCGTGACAATCCACAGTCGCAGCGTTGAACCCGCTCTGATACTATATGTAACGTCCCCTCTATTACAGCTAGGAAAGCGAGACATAACAAGTAATTTTTTTTATTTTTTATTTTACATTAGGAAATTAACGTCAACAATATAAATCATAGCAATTCAAAATCAACGACATCATAAGTAAAAGCATTACCAAATACTCATCATTGAAATCAATAACGACGTATTCAACGCATCAACAATAGGATAACGACACATAAACATAAATAACATTGCCGCTTAACACATCATAATCATCTTGAAACAATTTACAAACAATGATCAGTCAGAAAATGAATACAAAATGACTACCCGCCCAACCTACCCTGCAAGGTTAAGACCTCCAGGACACATAAGCAACGCTCAAGCCCAGGATCCAATTGATTTTGACAATTTAAGGTCTCAAGGCTGGCGACTGTTCTGAGGAACAAGGAAGTGTCTACATCCCACTAGAAATCAAGTCCATGTCAACTAGATCAATCATTCAATCCCAATCATCAATTAATCAAGGCACAAGGGTAATCATCATCTTTATCAATCATACATCAACATTTAAATATACATTGCGCACAAGAGTAAACAAACTCTAGAACAATCACATGTCAACTTAGTTAATGGTGCAAGAGAAAACTAGCTGTTACTAAATCAGTGACATGATGACATAAATTCATGATGCAAGATTAATCCACATAAAATTCAAAGGTGCAAGAGAATAATTATGAATCAATCACACACCCACTTAAATTAAGGCGCGCAAGTAAATTCAACTTTATTTTCAAGGTGCGCGCGTGATTTAATTTCTGAATTAAACATAAATCAACATCAATCAATGCATGCATTTAATCTTAATTACTTAATTAAACATACATTCTAATGTCCCCACTTTGGAACATCATCATAGTGTAGAGGTTTATGATGACCAGAGTAGCCAGATGGGTGTTATAGCGAGTACAGGGATTATTGAGAGACATTGTGTGGTTCAGCTTGCATTTCTCTTTATATCTCATTATTATGAGCCATTCCGCATAGGTTGGCTTTGGTTCAGTTGCATTCCGATGATTTCCACGATTTTGAGTATTTTGAGCTATAAGTCAATTAAATTCACTGAAGAGGTCATTTTGGGCACATTACTTGGAGGAACCTCTCAGTGTAATAGTTCATTGGAATCAGGAGGAGCAACACTACAGGATGAGATGGCTAGAAGTGACTTTTAGTGGCTAGAAAAACCACAAGGAGAGATAAGGAGCTTTTCAAAGGTAAAAAGGTTAATTAATTAATTAAAGTGATTTAATTAATTAATTAAATATTAATAAAATGAAAGTCACTTTGGAGGGACGAGGTGAGCCAAAACGTATAAAAGGAAGGCAAGGACCTCTACTATATCATTCATGTATGATCTTATTTTGATATTTGGCTTTTAGTTAGTGAGCCCAACATTGGGGGTTTTGAAGGTTTTGACTTAACAAACCTTAGAGGACGATTCAGTGGTGAAAGATTCCACCTAGCTTGTCCCAAGCTTGGTTTCGGAGATGCAATACGCTCCCACACCATTCTAGTTCTAGATCTACTCAGTTGCAGGGAGATTTTACATTAGTTGCAGGGGCAAAGAGAGAGAGAGGGCGCACCAGTTAGGGTTTCTAGCAAGAGGGGTGCACCATCCATTGAGAGAGGTTTCGTCCTAGCTGAGGAGAAGTGATTTCAAGAATTCCAGGTATTGGGTTTTCCTTGCAGGTGTCCTAACATCATTCTTGGTGGTTTCCAGAGGCATTTCAGTGGTAGGTTTATTTGTATTGACAGTGGGACGATTTCCCAAGAGGAGGGTGCACCATTATTTGGAGGGTAGCTAGATCTAAGGATCTAGCAGGTATTTTGATTATTTGAGCACTTGGGTATTCATTGTCGTGCCCCGATCTATCAATCTAGTGGATTGGTGGAGCTGTTGGAGGTCTCTAGGAGAGAGGCCGAATTATTAGGGTTTCATTCATCCAATGGGGTGCACCATTCAGTGGAGGAGTTTAGATCTACAGGGTTTGGGAGGGATCTTGGAGATTCGTGCACCTGGGTTGTTCTTGCCATCACCCGATCTACTGTTTGGCATCTTTCTTGAGGTGATTGGACATCTTTGGCACCAGGGTCGAATTGTTGAGGAGCTTCAGCTATTTAATAGGACGTGGCATTGGTCTTCATCTCTTACCCAACCTTTGGAGGCTTATTTTGTATTATTGGGAGCTTTTTGTAGCATCTCTATTATCTATTTTCATAGCCATCTATTGAGCATTCCAAATCGACATTTCCATTGTAGCAGGTCTTCTATCTTATAAATAAAGAAGATTTGAGATGTTTTGGCTTGTCTATCATATTGCATATGGTTGAGGTATGTTCCATGACTGTATCTTCTTGTTATTTGCTGCAACACACATGTAAACACATCAGTAAACCCTAAAGCCAAAATCAAGAGGCCATCCTGCAAGAAAATACATCTAAACAAGTAGATCAACAAAGTGTTTGACGAAATACCTCACTCAAAAAAAGTTTTAAAAAGACACCAAAACCGTGATGATCCTGACATAATGGCTTGGGATCATTACATACATCATCATTATTCAATGCATGCAATAATCTAATTATCTAAATACGTCATAAACCATGGCGCAAGGTAATCATATATTTTCACTGGCGCAAGAGATCAAATATGCTTAATCAATCATAACTCATTTGTTGTTCTAAAGGCGCAAGAGTAAACTAGCACACAATCATCCGATCATTGAATTCATTCAAGGCGCAAGATAATTATCAATTAATCTAAAGCGTAAAGAAGTATAATCTAACAAGTTTAGGGCGCGAATGAACAATTACAAACAATGATAAGTCAACCTTGTTCAAGGCGCGCAAGGGTAGTCATGTTACTTTCAATGGTGCAAGGGATTATAACACTTACATGCTCAATCAAAACTGAGTCTAATCATCTTCATAAAAGAAATCCTTGAGTAATTCACCTGTCTATTTTAAAGGTGATCTAGCTAGGTTAAAAGAATACACCTTACTGCATCTAGGCTTTCTGTAAATTCTAACCTTGTAGAATATCTACTGCAAAACATATATTCAGTAAAGGAACAGAAAAGATACAATGGAAAATACAAACATTACACAAAGATTTTTCCCCTGGAAACCCAAACCGAGAAAACCAGTGTATTCTATATTATTCATCATGTTACAATGTTTACAATACAAAATACATATAGGAGCCATCAGTATTCAAAACCCTAACCCAATGACCTAGATTAGTCCAAAACCCTAATTCCTTAATCGAAAATAGAAAAGCATTGGCAAAGAAATCATCTACCGAAAAGCCACCTAAATATAATGTGGTCTCAAAAAATGTGGTCCCGATGCAAAGAATATAACACATACCCAACATTCTCCCACTTCTTGTTTTCTTTGCATACATGGGGTTACAGGGTTACATAGTCAACAATCCAGGGCATCAATGCCCATGGATCCTCTACACCAAAAGAACTTCTCAGTGCTCACAGATTTTGTTAATGAGTCTGCAACATTCTTCAAAGTGTCCACCTTCATCAGTGATACTTTCTTTTCTTCAATCATGTCTCTCACAAAGTGATATTGAACATCAATGTGCTTTGTCTTTAAATGATAAAATAATAAGCTTTGTCTTGAACATAATCTTTGTAACCATACTGCTTCCTTACTTGCATGAGTGGCTGCCATGTATTCAGCCTATGTAGTTGAAAGTGCCACTACAACCTGTCTTTTGCTCATCCAACTTATTGCTCCTCCAAACAGATTAAACACATACCCGCTTGTAGATCTCATATGATCCAAATCTCCATCCACAAAGCCATGTATATCCACCACTCTGTCCAATCCCGGTCTTCCTTTGTAGCACAATCCATTTCTAGCAGTGTCACGCAAATCCCTGAAAAACCCTTTTTACTGATGTCCAATGCTCCTTCCCTGCTTTTGACATATACCTTCTCAAAACTCCCATTGCATGTGCAATGTCCGGTCTAGTACAGACCATTGCATACATCAATCTGCCAACTACACTCGCATATGGAACATGAGACATGTCTTCCTCTTCTTCATGTGTCTTGGGACACTAATCCACATATAACTTTACACCAACAAGAATAGGAACCTTGACCGGTTTACATTCCTGCATATTAAACCTCTGCAATATTGTCTCAACATATTTTCTCTTATTTAACCAGAGTTTCCTCATTTTCTGATCTCTTTTAATTTCCATGCCCAAAATGAAATTTGAAGCCCCGAGATCCTTCATGTCAAATTTAGAGGACAACTGAGTTTTCACATCCTGGATAATCTCCTTGTTGTTTCCTATCAGCAACATGTCATCCACATATAAGACCAAAAAAATCAAATGATCACCAATTAATTTAAAATACACACAGTGATCTTCTTTGCTTCTTGTGAAGCCAAGTCCCAACATATAAGTATCAAATTTTTGATACCACATTCTTAGTGATTGTTTTAAACCATACTGGGACTTTTTCAGCTTGCATACCAGCTCCTTCTTTCCCTTCACAACATAACCTTATGGTTGCTTCATATAGATTTCTTCTTCCAGATCCCCATGTAGGAATGTTGTCTTCACATCCATTTGTTCCATTTCAAAATCAAATGCAACAACAACAGATAACATAAATCTTATGGAGGTTGACTTGACAACAGGAGAAAAAATCTCACCAAAATCAATTCCCTCAACCTGGGAATAACCCTTTACTACTAACCGAGCTTTGTATTTCTTCACTTTTCCTTCTGCATTCAACTTCTTTTTAAATACCCATTTGTTGCCAATGGGCTTTCTTCCAGTTGGCAACTTCACTAGATCCCAAACCTCATTCTTATCCAAAGGTGCCATTTCTTTGTCCATGGCCCTTTTCCAAAGATTTCTATCCTCTGAATCCACTGCCTCCCTGACAGTTCTAGGATCATCATCATTGATAGACAAAGCAAAATTTGAACGGAAATCAGATGGTCTATACCTTTCCGGTAGCCTTCTTTCTTAATCCGATCTCCTCAATACTAGAGTATGAGGATTTTCTTCTTCTGATTCATGTTATTCTGTAGAGTCTGATTCATCATCCTTTAAATCAAACTCTATCTTCTCTAGTTCTTCCTTACTTGGTAGGGCTTCTTGTTTAACAACATCCTTCATTTCTTTAAATACCACATCTCGGCTATACACTACCTTCTTAGTTTATGGGTTCTAAAGCTTATAACCTTTGAGACCATCTTTATATCCAATAAATATACACTTTTCAGCCTTCTTATCCAGCTTACTCTTGTTTTCCTTTGGAACATGAACATATGCATCTCAACCAAAAACCTTGAGATGTGTGAGAGAAGGTTCCTTACCAGTCCATACCTCTTGTGGAGTCTTGTCGTCCAACGCTGATGAGGGTGATCTGTTGACCAGGTAACATGCAATACCCACTGCCTCTGCTCAGAATTCTTGCCCTAAACCGACACCACTGAGCATGCACCTTGCTTTTTCCATCAACGTCCTATTCATCATTTCTGCAACTTCATTTTGTTGAGGTGTATATGGAGTAGTCTTCTGCCTTGCTATACCACACTTCTTACATAATTCTTCAAATTCATTTCTGCAAAACTCTCCATCATTATTTGTCCTCAACACCTTAATTTTTTTCTCTGTTTGATTTTCAACAAAAGCCTTAAACTCTTTAAACCTGTCAAAGACTTCAGAGTTCTTCCTGAGGAAATATATCCAAGTCTTCCTCGAGAAGTCATCTATAAATGAGACATAGTACACAGATTTTCCCAATGATGGGACCGACACAGGTCCAAAAACATCACTGTGAACTAGCTGTAAAATTCCTTCTTCCCTTGTTGCACCAGAGGGGAATCTTACCCGATTCTGCTTCCCATATAGACAATGTTCACAGAAATCAAAATCCAGAGAGCAGTTAGACTTACC
>JASDQU010217696.1:6887-18114 GCA_032191745.1 Picea mariana | reverse complement strand
CCACCCATATACATTTAAACCTCAAGACCTATGAATTTATTGATTAATACACTATCGAAATCTTTGTGTATTATGGTTATCATGAATTCATTGGTTCTATAGTTCATTGTGGAAATGTTTGAATGCACAAGAACCTTGTTTAACTGTTGATATTGTTCTCATGAGTTCAATTGTCATATCATCATCCATGCAAATTAGTACAGGCATGTTGTACTTGTGTTTTCGTTTCACCTTGTTAGCCCGAAACATTAATGAGACCATTCATTATGTGCATAGGGTTTTGTAATCTGTAGGGCTTGGCACTCATCGTGAGAAATGGTTTGCGGTTTTACGAACCTTCTGGTTTTCGTTTTCCCTAACTCTCCTATCTGATTTATGATAGGCCCCAGACTCTACGATTTTCGTGTCATTACATCCCGTTTAGACCTGTCTCTATTTCTCATCCGTTGGAAACCTACACCTGTCCCTTCTGATATCTGTTGTATCCTTATCACAGTGGTAATGGCACCCGTGGTTCATATTGAGCCGAACATATTCCAAGCTATGTTATCCCATGATGATGCTATTGACGAACTGAAGGCTCATGGATGGGATGTCTTCATCAAGAAGTTAGAAGGCTATAATCTCCAGGTTGCAAAATATTTTGCACAAATTTTTTACGGCTTCAAAGACAATATTGGGGATATACAGTTGGAATTAACAGAGGATTTCATGAGCAAGGCGACAGGTCTCCCATTAAAAGGAGAGAGGTGGTTTAAGAACACTAAAATAGAAGATGTCCCATGGAGTTTATTCATGGATTCCCGCAAAACCACTTGTTGTACAAAAGGTATTCCTATTTCTCTGTTAAAACCTAGATGGCACACTCTCCTTTTAATTCTAAAGTAGTTTGTTACATGTGAAAGTTGATATGGGCTCATATTTCTGTACCACATTTGTTTTCTTATGAATTTCATAGAGTTTGAGTTGGATATTCCTTTTTACCTATTGATGAGTCTTTACAAAATGTCCAAGCACTATAAGCAATAGGGTATCAATTTGAGTATGTTTCACCATGGACTCGTTAAAATATTGTTGGTTTATCACTTGTCGAAAATAGCTGACAATTGGGAGACCTTTCTGATCAGAAATGGCTTCACCTAGGCTGATGTTACAGTCAACCCTCTTTTTTTGTAAACCCTAATTTAGAAAGACTAGTAACTGAAATCCAGGTCATTAATTCAATGGATCGCCCATAATTTATTGAATCAGTTTCTGTTGTTGATGAAACCCCTATGGATAAAGAATTACCATGTAGGTTTTCACCTAGAATATTTCTGGAACAAGTAATTTCTGAATTAAAAGAAAAGGATCGTCATGTGCCTATGGACGATTCTAGTTTAAACGTTAATGATAAACCTATTGTGATGAATTTTAGTAAGGGAAAGAAACCACAGAGCACGGATTTAAGTTTCAGGAATAAGAATTTTGGTCATTTGATTTCTAGAAAACTAAGAAATCGAAAGAGTAATAATCTGAGCTCGATCGATCCAATCAAGATCGATGATCGGTGTTCAGATCATGAGATAGGCGATTTATTGGCTCATGAAGACCTAGAAAATCAGTGTTCCAGGAGAGAGGTTATTACCCATGTTGAACAGTATGATTTCGTGACCAATTTAGCGCCATGTCTTAAGGGTAAAGAAGGATTTTTTGGTATTGGTCACAACCTGGAACAAACCAAAGGTAAAAATGAAGCACCCCTTGTCGACTGTGTTCCACGTCGATCTTCCATTACTCTGGTGCATTGTGATAGATGTCTCGACTAGATAGAGAATTACTATACAGATGTGTCGCTCTTATAAGCTCAAGTTAAACACTTGGCTGCTCAGAATGCTCTGTTGAAACAAGAGAACCTTGACCTAAGGGCACACATAGAGAGGGATAATAAATGATTCAAGAGGGCCGAGAATATAATCATTAAGAACACAACTAGTTTCAAATCAATTATAAATTATGAAATATCAGATCCCTCTTTGGCTAATTTTTAATGGTAAAACAATTTTGTTTTGATTTCATTCAATTCTGTTATGAAAAATCGAAATAAGTAGATTTAATTTTTTATTTCATTTGCTAAAAATAAGACTAGCTACAGAATCTATGATTCTGTAGCAACTCTCTTTTGAATAATAATTAGCAATTTTTTTTTTCTGAATATCAAATCATTTTTTGTTATTTACAGGAAATGGAAGATTATACTGTTGATTGCATGGAGAAAACACTTTGAATCATATGTTCAAATATTCAGTAGTTTTTGTCTTTTTTATGTTTATAAAACTTTGGCTTATTTAGACAAAACCAACTCATGCATGAGTGGTTACTGTTTTCACTATTTTTGTGATATTATCCAATTTTTGTGGATTCA
This sequence comes from Picea mariana, assembly GCA_032191745.1. NCBI lineage: Eukaryota > Viridiplantae > Streptophyta > Pinopsida > Pinales > Pinaceae > Picea > Picea mariana. Next base: position 15,710 of record JASDQU010217696.1, on the reverse strand, counting down.
ACTCTATCGTGTATGATATGATCATTTGAATCCTGAACTAGTTTAAATATTGTTTACTCTTGGTAGTGAGGACACCTTTGATTTGAACACATTATGGACATGTAACTTTCAAAACTGTATGGGCGAGCTGCTCACTCCTTGGATTTAGACCAGCATGGTGCTTACCCATTACGTTTTTCCTTTTATATTATGGAATGTTATTAAATTTATACAAGCTTTAGTCTTATTCTCATATGATATTTGATATTCATTACTTTAATTCTATTTGTAATCTATTTTTCATATATTACATCTGTGATCATTATTTCATTTAAATATCATTGATTTATGCTTGATTTAAAATTATGTATTACATGAATGCTTAATATTAAATTTCTTTCACTATAAGTGTTCATCATTGCAAGATCACCAGATATGTGTGTTTATTACTCTTCCCTTGTATTCCTGCTCCAAAAACACCTTTGAGTCTGCTTCTGGGAGTTTTATCCCCAGCCTGTTAGAGATTTTCCTCACAGATAGGATAGCTGGGAGTTTGAATTGCGCAAAGAAATAAACTCATTAGTTGATTAATCTCAGGTTAGTTTACTCGTATTCTATTTCTTTTGTTAGTTCATTTATCAATGAAATAAGAATAGTTGAAATTAGCTTTGACTGTTATTTTGTTCTTATTTCAATTGTGTTTGATTAGTATTCTTTAGTTCTTTAGATTTTAAATATAAAACAGAAAAATAAAAAATGTATGTGCTTTCTTTATCTACTTCATAAACATCTTCAAAAAAACATATATTTCGCAAGATATCCCTGAAATCTTGCAAGATTGTATATATATTGTATATAAGCATACTCGCATATTCATTTTCTTATTGAGACATTTGTAACTATTGAATTTATATCCTTAGTATTATAGATTTTAGATTAGTTTCCTTTCTTTTGTTATTTTTTGGACTTTAGTTGGCTAACGGGGCCATTAAACCCGTCAGGTCATTTCATCCCAAACGACTTAGGTTATTTAGACAACCCTGCTTCGGATTTGACCTTCCAGTTGATGGTGTGTCAATTACGCCCATCAACAAATGGCACTAGAAGGAGGTCCTGAATTAAATTGATGGCACGTGGAGGTCGCAAGACTCCTCCTCCAAACACTCGTAGTCCTGTCATAACGCGTAGTCTCTCAGACAATAACTTTACACTTGAAACAACAACTACCTCAAATGATAACCCTGAGATTCTCGTTGAACCAATGACACCAGAATTCATAGTGCCTTAGCCCATATCAGATAACCTGGTAGGCCACTTAATCAACCCCTTGATTTCTTGGATATCCGATAACAAATTCAAGGCACTAGTCTACCCCAAAACCCTTTAGGTGGAAATACTACCAATCCTACTGAAACACGCATTCCTGGAGTAGGAGGACCCAATATTCCACCATATCCACTTGATTCTTCTCCATCCTCTTCAGGAGGAGAGTCTTCATACGAAGGCAAATCTTCATTAGAACCATATCAACCTTCGACACCACCAACTCCCATGGAAAACCAAAATAATCTTTCCAGACCTTGGCTCGATCAAGATGTCGTGGTTGTACCTGGACCCCAACACCCATTACCGAAACATTCAGAGAAATGGTTTCCTAAATTCGATACGGATTCAAATCAATCCGCTGAGGATCACATCAAAAAATTTATGTTGGCCATTAGACTCCGAAGTGTTAAACACGAGGATGTAGTATGCAGATTATTTCCTTATACTTTTGAGGGAAATGCCTCCACATGGTATTTTGCTCAACAACCCCAAACCATCATCTCTTGGAACAAATTTGAAACTTGTTTCTTGGAAAATTTTGGAGATGATAAATCTTTTGAAGTCTTGGTTATGGAACTCTTCAGCTTAAAAATGAATCCTAAGGAAAAAGTGAAGGACTTTAACCAAAGATTTTTTATGTTAAAGAACAAAATCCCTGCAGATTCGATGCCCACTGAAAGTTTAATTGTTGCATATTATGCCAAAGCCTTGCACAATAACATAGCCATATGGGTCAAAAGGTCTAAAAAGAACATGTTGTTAGAATATTTTGAGGAAGCAAGTCAAATTGAGAAAGATATATTGAGCCTAAAAGACAATCTTAGTAGTGAAGCTGAAACAACCTCATCCTCTAAGAAGAAAATAGAGATTCTCACTAGGCCTCTTGTTGGCAGCCAATTATATTTTTTCTATTGTCCTATAAGCTGCCTACACCTATGTCTTGAGAACGTCAAGTTTTTCGTCGCATTTTCCAAATAGACAACATTTTCATTTCTTGTGACACTTGCAAATTGGTCTCCATTAAGTTTTCACGACTGTAAGCGTGAAAACTTTTCCTTTCGAGGTAACATTTCGATCGTTATTTGAACTGTCATTATCTTGTTATCGATATTTTCTATGGCACTTGCCTTTGGTTTATCGTCATGTGACTGAAAGGACTTTTAAAACTATGCTCATTGGACATTTTTATATTGATTGCATAACTTTATTTTATTAAGTTTGTGAGGCAGTGAGCATATAGATTTATATTTTTGACTTACCTAGTCATTGAATTGCATAGGGGTCATGATTTATTTTTGTTTTTATATATATGATGTGATCCTTATTGTTATTCTTTTATAACTCTTGGCTTGTCAATTTTATGAATATTGATTGGCACAATGGTTTAAAGCTTTTGATTTATTCAATGGCGCATGGTTAATATTTGGGTTTGGTTTCACGTTGAATGTCAATAGTTTGAAAAACTATAGTTGTTTTGGTGCGTTGGCATATCACTCACCATTTGATTGATCAAACGATATTGGTTTATGAGCTATGGTATGATTGATTGAACAGAGGTTGAACTTAGCGGTTGTACTTTACCATAACTATTGTGCATGGCGGTGAATAACTCCACCACCCTCGCATGCGCACATTAATGCTCTCCCCTTTGATCGTTCATTTTTGTTAGATCGAATGACTCTGCTTCTGTGCATTGGTAAATTCAAACCAAACCCTTACCATGTGCTCGCACCATGGCCCCAGTCGTTCGAGCTGAACCCAATGGGAGCCAGGCCCTGTTGATGTTCGACAGTGCCCGTAGTGACCTCGAGGAAAATGGGTGGCTACCATTTATACAAAAATTTGAGGGTTTTAACCTCTGCGTAGCTCGACAATTTGCTTTGACCTTTGATGGTTGTCAAGCCAAGGTCGGCGATGTTCAATTGGAAATTGATGAACAGTTTATCAGTCTTTCTACGGGTTTACCTGCCACTGGACAACGATGGTCCAAGAATTGCAAAGTAGAGGAGGTCCCATCGACACTGCTCTTCCAGTCACGAAAAATCACCTCCTGTGATAAAGGTTTGCCAGTAAATATTCTCAAACAGCGTTGGCATGATTTATTGATGATAATCAAATAGTTTATCACCTGCGAAGGTCGGTACGGGTTTGTTTTCTTACACCACCTTTGTTTGCTTATGGGTTTTATGGGTTATCAGCTCAATATGCCTTACTATTTGCATAGAAGCCTATTTAAAATGTCAAAGAAGTACAAAAGAAATAAGGCTGATAGTAGCCTTTTTCACTATGGGCTGGTTAAGCTTATTGTTGTCTGTCATTTGACTCTGCACAAAGATTGTTGGAGCGATTTCCTTGCTCGTAATGATTTTGAGGATTCGAAGCCTCCATAGGTTGACAAACCTATGGTGATCAAGGACAAGGCTATACCTCCAGTACCCTACAGTACCCTATTACCCAAACCGTTGACCGACCTTCCTATCGACCTACCCCACTCTGTGACTAAGGTGTCGAGACTGTTAAGCTTGTGGGCAAAAAGCCCAAGGCAGAACCCACTTTAAACGCCAAAGGCAAAAAGAATGCCCATTTAATTTCGTGAATGGAAAGAAATAATCCAAAACCTCTTGTTGATCCAAATCCTATCGTGTTGAGTGAGGACTCCGATTCGAAAGTGGAACGTTTTTTAGCTAGCAAGTACCCCTGTTCGAAAGGTTTGTGTGTCGAACCCTTGTATGACTTTGTGTCAAACCTACCCCCTTGCCTACAAAATGACCCTAAATACCCAGGCATTAAGTTGCCTTGTGAAACCCCCGATCATATATCCAAACCCTATCCTGCTCTGTCTAAAACCCCAGTGCCACCCTGTGATCAGTGCAGCTCATGGTTAGAGCGTTATTATCTGGATGTTCCTATTCTCCAGTCAAGAATTCACTCTTTGGAGGACCAGGTTGCACTTCTTACCAGTCAAAAGACTAAGCTACAAGCCACTGATAAGAAACAAAGGACGACAGGCTCCATCTTGTTTAAAAATGTGGAATCAGCTATAGCTGTCGGGAATTCTAAGTTGGCATAATTGAACAGCCTCGGCATCACACAGGTACATTTCGATATCACTTGTTTATGTAACAATTCGAATTCAGTTTTAAACGGTTCTCTTTACAGCATTGATTGACTCAGTTACATTGTATGCACTCTATATATAGCTTTGCTTTGACTAAATGGAAGTTCGTTTTCCCAGTTTAGCTTCGATTGGATTTTCATCGATTTGATTGGTCTTGGTGTGGATTTGATTTGTTTGATTGAATTAAAATGAATGCTTTGCTGTCAATCGAATTTGTTTGTACCTATTCAAGACAGGAAGTGTTTCTCATATCCAATTTAGAACACAATCGTATTTCATTTCGATTTCATTGTAATGCATATGCTATGATTGGCAACAATTTTCATATGGTTAATTGTTACAGTTTTATGTCCCATATGACTTTCGAATAACAGGAGTACAATCCGGATCATTTCCAATGTGACTCTGTACAAAAACACCCAAATCGTGAATAGATTCAATTCATAACGATTATGATAAAACCCAGCTGGTTAATTCACATTGATTTACTGTTAGCTCGACCATGTTATCAGTTGAATTCGTAATGGCAATAGATACTCTGTTTGAATTTGATTCGTAAAACGAGATTGACTATATCCAGGTTCACGATTTATTTCTATATTAAACTCAGTCATGATTTGTTTCAATTGTTTACCCAGTTTACAATTATCACTCTTGTCGTGGTTGTGATCATAATTAATCGGTCCTGTCTGTCGACTGTGCAAGGATCAGTGATCGAAATATATGACAAATTTTGGGTTGATGTTGTTACGTGTGATTTCATTTACACATAATCGAAACAGTTTTTCCATCTGTATATTCGATTAAACGATATGAATCTTTTGCTACATCATTATAGCTATAACGAGTAGAAAATGGTTGTGTTGGATTAGATCGTATCACATACGATATGACTCATTATTGATTTCAATTGGATATGAAACAGTCTTGTTACTGTTCGACTCGATTTTATGGTAACAGAAAAACAGAGTGTTCTTACCCCTGTTTTCGATTGAATCACTTTTGATTTTGTTTAATGTTGAATGATAAAATCATTTGAATCTTGAGTGATTCATTTTCAAGTAATCATTGGAAGATAATTGGATTTAATTCTTTTTAAAAGATTTGATTTGATTTCAATTCTGATCCTGTATGTTATTTTAGACTAGCTACAGAATCAGATGATTATGTAGCTAAGTCTGTAGGATTAGATTTTTATTGTTTTGTTAATAAAATATCTTTCTAACTTGTTATTTTTGGTTCATTGCAGATGAATTCGAAATTGCGTTGGATTTGATGAGTAGTTAGAGGATATTTGAGATATTTTACTTGCATTTTAATTTCCTAGTTTAGTAGATCTTGGGGATATTTTTCCAGATTATGTAAACAGTTTGATACTATCCACAGGGAGGTTTTACCCTGTGGAGAAACTTATAAATACTTATTATTTTTGTAATAATGATCATCCTCATTCATGGGAGAACAAGGATATGGAATTTTAATACAGACTGAGACAGAATTTGATATTCTGCTACAGCTTTAGCTTTTCATAATATCAATATTTTGTTTTATGTTTGTGTGTATCTATTTGCACTTGGTTAATGACTACTTTAGCTATCTTATTCTTTTGCAAATGATATAATTTAATCTATATAATCCATATCTGATTTCTTCCAGTGTAGAAAAAACATAGCAATTGCTTGATTCAGTTTGTGAACGACAGATTTCTCTTCTTCATAAGTTGGACTATTAAGTATAAGTTTTTGCATAACAGGTTTCCCTTACTGCAGAGATTTATAAATCATATAATTGTTATGATTTTTTATGTCTTATTTGTCTTGTAAACAACTCAAAGAGCATTGCATCTAGTCATTTACGAGAAGCTTTTGGATCATCCAGTGCGAGTTTCCTTCCTCCGACCAGCTTTGAAGTCATCATACACAAGGCAAATTTGGAGCATTCCCAGGTCAGTTAGTCACTTGTCTGTCTACTGTTTTTATTAGTAGTTTAGTTCAGATATAAGTTTAGTTAGATTTATATGTAGAATTAGTATATCAGATTGTTTAATTTCAGTAAATATATTAGATCGTTTAATTTCAGTAAGTTTTATTTCTTGTTCATAAAATCATAAAATCAAAAATATCTCTCTGGCTGTCTTAGGGAAGAAAGTAAATGAGTTTTATAGGTTTTATTCAAATCTGCATTCTGTGAGTATTGTATATTTGTGAATAAGTTATAATTCAACAAGTAATTAGATAGTTAATTATTAGAGTTAGTGTAATAGTAATTAGTAGTTTGTATATAGAATAGTTAGAGTAGTTTATATTTAGTTTTAGTTTAATTTATTTAGTAGTTTGTTTTAATTAGATTAGTGTATTAGTTTGTTTTTTTTTATTATTAGTTAATTTAGTTTCTTGTATTTAGTTTTAGTTAGCTTGTTTTATTTAGTTTTAGTTTGTTTTGTCTGTTTTAGTTAGATTAGCTAGTTTAGATTAGTTTTCTCTTTGGTTTTCTTAGAACCTTAGAACGACCAATGGAGTCGTTAAACCCGTCAGGGTGGTTCATTCCAAACAGCTTGGGTTATTAGACAACCCTGGACCGGTTCCACTCTCTCAGTTGACGGACGGTTAATTTCGCCCGTCAACACATCCTCAAACTAAAAATCAACAAGAAACTTTAGACTTGGAGAGCTTTCATAAAGCTTTCCAAAAACTGTCCAATTAGGTCATTGACTTGAAGACATCAACTGTGGAGGCATCCACAAACAAAGGAAGTTTTAAACCTCCTTTCAGAAAACCTTTTCCTCCCAATCGGCCAAACCCGACCACAGAAGGTCTAAATTTTGAAAGTTTACAATATGCTTTGCAAACCATCTTAGAAGCACATGATAATTCTGCTTCTATTCCTCCTTAAATTTATGAATATGTAGTTGAGGAAGAGGTACCAGGAGTGGAAGACTCATCACCCCTATTTTTGATCACTTATCGGATAATATTTTCCAAACGAATTTCGAAATTGTCCACCCCTACAACACAAGAAGAAAAACGCAAAACAAACCCCCTTCTGAAGCAAGTAAAAATGTGTTTGCGAAGCAGTCAAAGAAAAATGAAATTAAACAAAGATTAGTAGCCCTAGTTTTAGAATACGATTTAATTGAAGATCTAAAAAAACTGAGGGCTAATATTTCTATTTTTGAACTGCTGAAATTTCCCCTTATTTTGCAGAAAATGCTTCAAAGTATCGCTGAAAACAGTAAAACGAGTGACTCTAGAAGAAAGAAAAAAAACAACAAAAATTGATTCAAATGCATATAAGAATGTCCCATCTAAAAAGACATCTGAACCTCCAGACAGAAGGGATTTTGCAGAAAAAACTATAGCCAATGTAAATAAAACTGTTTTAGGGACAACAACAAAAAATCAACAGAATTATGTTGTTAACACTCGGAAAAATGTCTCACCTTTTTTGTTAACCTTTGAAATTTTTAATAGGAATGTACATAATTGTATGCTCAATTCCTACGCATCATCAAACGTGATGCCTCTATCTGTATGCCAAAAAATTAATGCAGAAGTTAAACCTTCTGATCTTAAAATCATTCAGCTGAATCAAACAAACGTGAAATTAATTAGTGAGCTTAAGAATGTACTTATTAGACTATCGTCCAATCATAAGGTTCATCAGATAATTGATATTATCATTGTTGATATCAGTGAATTTTATGGCTTGTTTTTAAGCAGGGATTGGTTAGAACAGTTGCACAGTTACTTTTCCATAGATTGGTCTCACTTGTGGCTACCTGAAAATGGACAGCCCAACAAAATCAGGATAAACAGAGAACGTTAGCTTAAGCATATTGTAATGGATCTGAATGATACAAATGAACCTTTCATTACATCTGCTAATTCATTTGAAATGTAGGGAATGAATACCTTCTTTGGTAATTTCATGAACGAAATCTCTCCCATCATTGATCTTGCGCATCAATCGGAAGTTGTAACCTATACTCAAACATTCGCTTTGCCAAGTATGCCAAGTACTTCTGATGACGCTTAGATCTGGCCCTTATACTTTGATGGATCCAAATCGAAAGAAGGAGCAAGTGTTGGTTGTGTACTCACCGATCCTACAGGTAATAAGACTTTTATTGCTTACCGGTTAGAGTTCGAATGTACTAATAACACGGTCGAGTACGAAGCACTTCTACAAGGACTCGGGAAAGATTTGGATATGGACATGCGGAATTTGATAGTATTTGGTGATTCAAAAATCCACTATCTTCACTTTCATTGCTCTTGCGACGAATGACTGGTTTCGTCACAAGAGGGAAGAATTCGAGCTGGATTTATAAAAAAAATGAAAAATTGAACTCTTTATCTTGAATTTTGCGACGAAAGGGTACTTTCGTCACAAGTAGTCAT
>JASDQU010217695.1:0-18114 GCA_032191745.1 Picea mariana | reverse complement strand
GGATGCATACATAAAATACTATAAGGGTGATAGTTATTGATTATTAGTACATGCACGAGACTTGTATGTACTAGCTACACATGCATTTCTTGTACATGTATACTAGTATGTATGAGTTTTCTTGGCTTACTTACTAATAGTGTCGATTAATTGTCATGATTGTGTGAACCATGTTTCTTTTCCTTTGTATCATGAGATACCTTAACTTCGGGACAAATTTTCATGAAGGGTGGGTGTATGTAACAACCCTGGTTAAATAGATGCATAGGGATTATTAAGTAAAATTAATTAGATAATTAATTGTCCTAATATGGTTTTAGTTAAACAATGATTAGTATTAATAATATTAATTAATTACTTATTGATTAATCAATTGACTCATTAAAGGTTGTGTAATGAATTAAAGGGGCTTAATAATTTTAATTTATTTAATTAAATACTTTATGTATACAGGGGGGAAATGAAGCATTAAATTAAGGATAAGATACTAAAGGAGGGGATAATATAATAAAGAAGGGGAGAAGGTAATAAAGGAGGACATAAGGAAATTAATGAAGGGGAGGAGAGTCGGTGAAGGGGGGATATGACGGAAGAGTCCTACGGGAAATGGGGAGAAGATTATCTTTGGGGAAGGAAGCTCTAACAGTCATAGAGGGAGTATGAGAATTCCCTAAAGAAGTAGGAGCATTTGTCTCCATCGTTGCTTGTGACACTACTCAAGGCTCGTAAGGTTTAACCTGTACGACAATGGGCACCAATAGATCAGTGATCGAAGGGTTATACGGACTAAGAGCTTCTACTCCAAGGTCAGAAATGGTTGGTTCCCCCAGAATCAAATGTTATCCTCTCGGAGATAGGCTGAAATGAGTTTCCTGTGGCTCAATCGCCTCAAAAGACCCTTGTTGGTCTATTCTTCACCTTAGCAGTGGTAGGGGTGGTTCCAGATTAACCGATGGCAGGCCAAGAATCCTTCGAGACCGGCGGAGCTCCTGATCCTCCACGTTGTGAGAAGATCAATGATACACTAGAGATTTCTATTAATGTTTTAAATACCATCACACACTAGAAAAATCTCCTATGAGATAAGACAAGCAGATCACTAGCTAGTTGGAAGAACAGTTACACTAGCCAACATTAGAGCAACTTACCGGTGCAAGTGCAACTCGAATACGGAAGCACCCTCTGGGTATACTCTGCAAAGTGTGGCCCAATGTATTCCCTAGGTACTGTGGTATACCCTCACAGTCACCTATGTAAATCACTAAGATAAAGGAAACTAGGTTGCTAGCGCGCAAAAAGTCACTAGGCAGGTACAGTCGATAGTCGGATGGACCACAATGAGCAGGGTATCAAGCCCAAAACCTATCAAGGGTATTGAAAGCAAGTGTTCCACAAGATGACTGAGGACCTTGAATGAATTCGAGACCCATGAAGCTCCATGGAAAATGCAATCAATGGAATCCCAAGATAAACCCTCTATATGCATTGCCCACTATGCTTGGTTCGACTTTGGAGGGGTTATCTCTGCTACCTTTCCGCACACGACCTCGTGTTTAGCCCCTATGTTAGAGGGGGGTCCCAGATAAATTTCATGATTACTGGACTTTCAAGCACTCCCTAGCATAGACTCTTATGTTTGTTTTTGTATCCTTGAAGAGTTTCCTCTCCAATCCTAAATTAAGTCTCTAGCCTAGACTAAATTGATGGACCTTACAAACACAAAGTCTAATAAATTTTAATTAAGCGTTAATTTTAGTGGTTGTCTTAAGTCAAAAGGAATGGAATTGAAACTAGTGATGTTCTTTAAGAGATGAAAGAGAAGAGCATAAGATGATACTAGAAACAAACTACTTCTTCTTCACAAATAAAGATTTGCCAATTTAAAACTCTTTCACCAAACTTTTCGTAACTACTTTTCTCATATCTTTGAAAAGAAAATCTTAAAACGAGATTTCTCTCAACTACAAGCTACTTAATGTCCTAAGCATTCAAGTAAAGAACTTAAAAAAACTTTCTTTTTCCTTGGTAAATGAAGAAACTAACCTAAACTACTTTACCAAACAAAGAAATGAAAGATTTTTTTTATTGTTTCATGCTTCAAAACAAGAAATTTGAAAATGAATTCTTTTCTTTTCTTCTAAAGAAAAAAAGGGAAAAATGACGACGATTCAAGACCAAGAAATGACTTTTGGCCCAATCGCAGATCCCAGGGAGTCACTAACAATACCAAATAGGCAGATCAAAGAAGACTCACAAACTTGTCTAAAATAGAGACTAGGGATAGATTAAGAAAGCCCCTGAAAAGTGTGAATTCTAACCGGGAAGAGGATGGCTGCCTCTTCAAAAACAATTCTCAACACAGGCACACTACTAAGACTTCAACAACCTACGTATGTACGCGGGTTGTCTAAAGGCAGGGTGTGTATGCACGCCTTCAGACCCACTATAGGCCGCGTACACCTATGCAACTTCTCAAAAAAGTGAAAACCAACAGTCAAGCACAAGCAGGGAGTATTGGTATGGAAGACCAGAATCCCTTAAGGACAAAGAAGCTTACGGAAACTCAAAAATAGTGAATAAACTGATTCAAAGCACACAAAATAATATCCCCAAAGACCCTAGAGGTTTCCCCAGTATGGTCACCAATTGTACTATAGCGGGCAAAACCCTCTACAAACTACACAAGGGTTCTAAAGTGCAAGCAGAGCTAACCATATAAAGTCTCCTACTTTTTATCAACTATCCTATCACTACCCCATAATCATACATAAAAGACAAAGTATAGGGATCTGGTAGGCATACCTTAAACTCCTCATCCGGTGTCGATCCCTTTGCGCTTGGTTGTTTCCTGACTACAAGTCTCGTCCCAAGGCTGACTTGCATTCACCAAATGACAAACAAGAAACTACAAGCATGCATTCTACATATGTATTAGTGGGTTAGACATCATAACCAAGACATGTAAACAAATCATAAATATTTAAGACGTCATTTGGTGGGATGGAAAAAGTACTTCTTTATATTAATCTCACAAAATTCGTTTACAACATGAGACTGACACAGCTTATCAAACTCAGCTCTGGGATCCTCTTCACCATTCACCAACTGCTTCCGTGTATTCTTCTCCTCTTCAATTCTCTCCAGGCAAATGTAAAGGGTTTGCAAAGGAGGAAGAAGGAATTTTGGCTCAAACTCACAATGTGGTTGCAAAATATTGGGGCAAAGGGGGAATATTGAAATGGGCAGAGTTTCTATGCTCTCATGCTTCCTTTGGAATGGGGCAACACCTTATTTTATAGGCCAAAAGAGATAGTAACGGTTGGGGTGACTGGCTATGGGTGGTCAACCGATTAAGTAGCAGCCCGAGAAACCCGTATCCCTTTTCAATTTTCATTTTTCATGATTTTTTTTTAGTGTGTGTGGGTTGTAATGGTGCAGTAAGCATGTTTACATGGGCAGTAGTGGTGTAGGGTGTTTACACTTTCAAAACAATGGTTTTTAGAAGAGTTGTTCAGTGATGGCTTGACAAAGATAGCAAGTAAGATGGCCTGATGCCAGGTATGCATGTCTAGTGCAATTTAGGGTTATAGCAGTCATCCACACAACCTACCCAATGTGCATCTGAATACGCATTAAAGAGAATTAATTCTTGCTAGAGTACCACAAAACAAGATCTATGGTTCCTTTTAAATACCTGAATATTCTTTTCACAGCTTGAACATGGCTATATTTTGGTGCAACTTGGAATCTATCCACCATCACAATAGCTTGCTTGACATCGGGTCTAGAAGCGGTTACATAGAGTAAACTCCCAATCATTGATCTATAGTGTTTTGGATCTACAGCCTTGGACTCATCTTCCTTGCTTAGTTTGCATCCTATTTTCATAGGTGTACAAACATGTTTTCAATCCTCTAACTGGAATTTCTTAAGCATATCTTTAACATACTTGGATAAAGAATCCCCTTTTGGACTGTACTATTTGTAATCCTAGAAAGAAATTCAGGTCACCAAGCAAGGACATTTCAAATTTTTGTTGCATCCCCCTACAAAAGTCCTTACTCATTTTTTCATCATCACTCCCAAATATAATATCATCAACATATACTTCCACAATAATCATGTTATCACCCACAATTTTACAATAAAGATTGATATCTGTTGATCCTCTTTTGAGGCCTTGTACTTGTAAATAAGAATCTACCCTTGCATACCATGCTCTGGGTGCTTGTTTTAGCCCATAGCGTGCTTTCTTTAGTTTGCATACATAGTCTTCTTTGTTATTTAATTGAAATCCTTCTAGTTTCTCAATATATACTTCCTCTTCTAAGTTTCCATTGAGAAATGTTGACTTGACATCCATCTTGTATACTTTAAATTTTTTGTAGCTGGAAAAGGCTAAGAACATCCTAATTGCCTCTAATCTGGCCATAGGTGCAAAGGTTTCTTCAAATTCTACCCCTTCAACTTGAGCATACCCTTTACATATCAATCTGGCTTTGTTTCTGATTAATTTCCCATTCTCATTCACTTTGTTTTTATACACCCATTTAGTTACGATGACATTCTTATTTTTTGGTCTTGGAACTAGTTCCAAAGTTTGATTTTTTTCAATTTGGTCCAATTCTTCATTCATAACATTGAACCAATTCTCATCTTTTCATGCCTCTTTGATTGATCTTGGCTCAATATGTGACAAAAGTGCTATTTCTTTCTAATACAACAATTGTCTTCTTATCTGCACTCCATTGCTTTTATTTCCAATAATCAATTCTTCAGGATGATTCTTTTGAGTTATTCTTGAGGGTGTCTTTGTGTCTCTTCTTGGGGATTCTTCTCTTATCTCTTCTTCTCGAATATCTTCCTCATCTTCACTGGTATCCATATCATCCTCTTTTATATATTCATTTTCTTCTTTATTCTCTTCTTCTTCTTCTTGTGTAACTGACTCATCATCATCTCTGTCACTAGAATCTGATGAACTTTTCTTTTCTTCTTTTGAGTAAAAATTGTTTTTCCCTTTGTAATATTTTTTCTTATAGTGGGGTTTTCCCTTCTTCTTGTATTGTTTATTTGTTTCTTGTTCATATTCAGGGTCTTCCTTGGGAAATGGAAACTTGGCTGCAAAGTGGCCAACCTTGCCACAATTGAAACATTTGAAAGGAAACTTGCCTTTGTACCTCCCTTATCCTTTCTGAAATTTTTTAATAAAATTGGCTTCTTCTACATCAAATTCTTCATGATGGTTGGGTTGGAGTGTTTTCTTCTGATTTTTTTTTCTTGAGAACCTTGAAGGTTGCCTCTCCTTTTGAGAGGCTCTCATTACCTAATATTAACTCATAGGCTGTGAGGATTCCATACAATTCATTCATGGTGAGTTGATCTAGATTCTCTTGATCTTCAAGAGTGGACACTTTAGGATTATACTACATAGGCAATGTTCTTAGTATCTTTTCAACTAACTCATTGTCTGACACTTCTACTCCCAAACCTCTGATTGCATTAACAATATTATCAACTCTTTCGAAGTACTCTGATATATTTTTTTCATCCTTCATTTTTTGACCTTCATGTTGTACTTTGAGAGTCCGAAGTTTGGCCCTCTTTACCTTGGAATATCCTGCATATATGGTTTTCAATTTATCCCTGAGTTGTTTTTCATTTTTATAGTTTAGTACTTTGGCAAGGATCTTCTTACTCAGTACATCTTGTAGTGTGTTTAAATCCTTTGCATGTTCCCAAAATTTCTTCGTGTCTTCTGCTTTTATGGGAGTAAATTTTGGAACATCATATCCTTTGTCAACTAATGTCCATACTTCCAGTCCAATGGAAATCATATATCTTTTCATTCTAACACTCTAGAAAACATAGTCTTCACCATCAAATATGGGTACTTTTAATGACATCTTCAACTGTTGATCCATTCTAATATATATTTCTCTTCAAGTGATTTAAACCTTTAGTGAAGAGACTTGCTTTTATACCAATTGAAGGATCAGATCCTGTCACTGAGAGGGGTGGGGGGTGAATCAGTGACACAATAATTCTATCAATTTTTTCTTTTGTTAATGCAAAGGAAATTTTAACACAATATTTTATCGTGGAACCCAATTGGGAAAACCACAAACACTTTTCAATTAACTGCAATTGTTTTTTACAACTTACATAGAAGGAATATGTTCTTCCTCTTTCGATTAGCACCCTTTGATCAGGATGCACCCACACCCCTATTCACCAGCTCCAACTGGTAGGCGTTTATAGCCCCCTATTTAGTCAGCTACAAATGACAAGGAATCACCTACTCCCCTGCAGGCTCCAACCTACCCTTTCACCTCCCAACCACCCTTAATTTATGAATCTGGAAAATGTTTGTATCATGTCTTGACTGCTCCTCTCTCTTCTTCTATCATCTAATCTTCAATGTATCTTCTATAGTCATTCAATATACTTCAATTCTCAACCCTCTTATATATGCCTTAATCATAAATCTTCATGGGAATTCACACCCTTTCATGAATCATCACACCTCTTTGTCTATTACATAATCATTGTTTTAAATAACACAGTCATGTTTTTTCAAACCATACATCTCTTCAATCTTTATCTTAGCTTTTGACGTCTTCTTTAATTCATAATAAAATTCTTCTTTAAACTAATATTCACATACTTTGATCAACAATTATTATAGATATACTATTTGTCATGAATTTTTATTCATCAACCCAAAGCATCCATCGAAAAATGTGGCTTTATTTTACTCACTATCTTTTGTATTTTTATTGTGCAGGTTTTACTCGATGTTTTTGGCAGTTTTCGACATCTGGACTTTTATTTAACTGATGAAAAACTTGGTGATCCTCCATTTTGTCATTCCACTAGTTTCTTCGATAAGTTGGTGGTTTCATTGTCAGTTTACACCAACCAAAATGACCCTTAATCCCATGGTCACCCATATGACCGACGTACAATGTATATATAAAAAAATATATTTCCAACGAACGATCGAGATCCTTCATCATCAAATTGACAGTTATTGTCACTTTGACCAAAAGGTAGGGGGCTTGACAGGTCATCCCAATCTCCATGACGGTGATCTTCTCGTGATCATACAGTTGTTGAGTCTTCCCTCAGATAACAATCCCACATTGTGCCTCTCTTCCCTGCGAAAGAATTCCTCCTTCCCATAGAAACTATGGTGATGCCCAACATCCAATGCCTCATCATCTAGCATACCATCATCCGTTATTGCCCCTGGAACTCCAGAAAATTAATGGAAAACACTGAGTGTGTCTCTGTCAAATTCCTTTTTTTGGTCTCCCTAAAATCCCACCACATGACCATTGGTTCTGAGCTCATCCCTATTGTATTATCCAAAACATTTCAGACAATCACAGGCTCGCCCCTTATCCATTGTTTCTGAAAATGTTCAAGAGTCATGCCATTGACATCCCGAACTGTTGGGAAATACAAATAGTCATCGCTGCTATCTATCCTATTAGTTTCTCTTCTTAAATTATCATAAATCTCAGGTTTAGACTCGAAGCACTCAGAACATGGCTGGGAATCTCTCCATGAATCTGGAAAATTACAATTCTTGGAAACTTCTTGTGTTTTTTCCTCAATGTTTTCAATCAGGTTAATGGTGTATAATTAATGTTCAATGTTTTCAATCAGGTAATGGTGCAGAATTAAAGATCAGAATTAACCTTACAATTAGATAATGGTGTAGAATCTAACTGATCCCTCTATTCTTCATTCTCCTTAACATCTTCGTAACTATATAAATAATTGTTTGTCTCATCTCTGTCGTTGTCAGGGCAATTCCTCTCATCATCATGGTTGTTACTGCATATTATCTCTTCAATATTTCTCAGTCATCCACGGTTATTCTTTGATTCAACTGTGTTAACCAAAACTGGTGTACCAACAGATTGCATGGAAGAGCAACAATTTGTATCTTCAAAATAATTCACTCCATCTTGTGTTTTGTCTCCACATCTTGGTAACTCCTGAAAGAATTATTTTCCTCATCCAAGTTACCCAAACAATTGAGACATCAAAACTATTCCATATTCACTAAGTGGAAATCCTACAATCTTGGGGACTCATTCAAAGTGGTTTCCACATTATCATTACAAGTCTTCCCATCTTTAATGGAAATTTCTCATTTGTGTTAACATAGTTACTCTCATTGTCTTTCACTTCCTCAACATTTTTCAGACAGTTCACAGAAAGTTTACACTTAAGCAAGGATGAGGGATTCCTATACTATAGAATCTTCCAAATCCTCATCCTACTTTGAACAAAGATTCACTCACCTTCCAAGTCCCAAAGTATTAGTTCAAACCATGTAAATATCCCCTCCTCAGAGTCATGATTATGCAGTAGAGTCAATACTGTCAATGGCAATTCCATCAATTCTATTATCATCATCATAGATCTATTGTCAAATCCAATGCCATCAATGCCAACCTATACTTCCATATTTCCAAAAAGAATTCCATCATCGTTCATAGTAAGTCATATTTCATTGATTTAACTCTAGGTAGATATGGTAGATCATAAAATTGGAGAAGTCAGTAGTTATCTCCCTCATATGTGTGGCCACTACTACCAAATCTACATTTTTGTATATGTTTTTTCCCTTGCATCCACTTGACTACTAGTGAAGATTTACCATAAACCTAAAACTATTTTATCCCACTATCAAAATCTATTTTGAGAAGTATTTGCAATGCCGACAATTCAACTAAATTGTTGGTACCCCGACCAACATTTGGTTTAAAATTAATATGGTGGTAATCTGAGAAATATAATATTTCTCCCAATCCACATTGTTTATTTATCCCTTGTTGGGCACCATAAGAAGAAACCCAACTATATATTTTATCGATCATTATCTCCCCAATCTTTCTTAACATATTATACATGGGTTCCTCTTTGTAAATATTGTAGGTTGCTACCACTTGTGAGAAAACCTTATATGTTGGGGACTGAATTGCCTCAAACATATGACCATTTAGATCTATCCATAGTCCTATAAGATCCAAGAAGCAAATTACTTGATGTAACTTGATATCAACACGAGTAAACCAAACATGAAAACATGATTCAATAATATTTTCAACCCACAAATATTGTAGATTCATCTAGTTACCTAAATATTTCCAAACTTGTTTTGTGAAACTACAATGGACAAAAAGGTGTTCAATAGTTTCCTTTGTGGTGCAACAAAGTAAACACATATCAAGACCTTATACCTTTATCTTCTATCAATCTTCCCATGTATACACATTATTCTACAAATCCAACCACATGAAGATCTTACTCTTTTTAGATACCTTAACCTTCCTTATACGTGACCACCACCAAACCAGTGTTCATTGAACAAATGACATGAGAACCTGGTATCCATTCTTATAGGTGTGTTGTACTCTAATCTTTTTTCCCAACCAGACAATCTATATGGTTCCTCCCTTATTCGAATGTGTGTTTTGTTTTTTTTTAATTCCAATATAAACCTATCTAATTCTCTCACCCAACATTAATATTTTTAATGATGATGATGGTTAATGTCCACAGAGACCAAAATTGGTCTATTAGATCTTAAGAAAAGTAAGAGATTATTTGGATTTCTTTAAAATTTTATTTCAATGATTGAAAATCATTGAGAGAAGAATTTCAATATCACTGAATTTTTTATTACTTAGAAGGTTAGGAAGGTTGGTATTGTGACAAATATTTTGAAATTGGGATCTAATTTGGGTATACACAGAGCACTCTAGGAGAAATTTCTTTTGATATTAAACCCTCTCGATGTCACAGAGGTGACATATTCTTTCTTTCCATGGTGTTTTAGGGATTTCCCAACACCTAATTTCACTATGCAACGCATGAGAATTAGTTCTTATTTTAGCAATATTGATTCTCTTCTTTAAGCTAGTCAAAACAAAGAGATACTTTTTATATTCAAGGTTAGGGTTAACCACATCCTTATAACATCTTAATTTTTTTTTATCCTATAAATCTTTAGCATGCTATAGATTCTCCTTAAATTTATCTTGTATAATATCTTTAATATCATCGTTATTCTACAGAATAAATTCTTCATTTATTTTGCAATGACTTAGCCAAGACTTGACATCATTATGCCACCCCCACTTGAGCCGTTAGTGATTTTGGCTAGAGTATGAAGAAAATTTGGGGAGCCTCTTGTCATCCGTGTTCTTTATCTTATTCTTGTATATTAAGTACTTAATCATAGTTTTGCTCTCAATGGGGAAAAGGTTCGCTTCGATGATGAGGATAGGATAGGGTGTATAATAAAAAAATATTCCAAAGAAATTCTTATAGAAAACCCTCTAAGTACTTCCACATGATTCATGGATGGTAAATTGGGTAAAACATCGGCCCTATTAATGGATCCTAACCTTAAGGGAATTTACAAAGTCAAACCTATGACCTCCCCAATTCACTGGGGAGAGTTCTCACGTCTAACTCTTCACCAACTAAGCTAACCCTCAAAGCTTATACACAATAAAACATATAATCATACACACACAAAATAATATTATATAAGTTCTATATAATAATCCATACGGATATTGTTGCTATCATTATAATAACATAATTTAATCATATATAGTGACTAATCATAAATTAATGTGTAATATTTTAATATTTTATTATTATCCAAATTGAGTTACGAAATTATGATGTATTATGTAATTAATGATATGTTTCATTATCATGGGTTATTATTAAAAAAAATCTAATTGATAATTAATTTATATAATATTACATCATCAAATATTTAGTAAATTATATGAATAATGTTTGTATTATGGTAATAGCCTAATAGAATCATATGTGGAAATTAATGAGAAATTAGTCATTAATTGAAATATTTTTACTAATAATATATAATAATTTATTTTTTTTACTCGGGGGTATCTAAGCCATCAAAATCACCCGGGGATCACAACCACACCAACCCTTAACATGGTTGGATTTTTTGTCTGCACAGGTTTCGAATGAGTGACTTAACATCACAAATTACCTTAACAGAACACTTTGTCACCGACTATCCTACACCTTTGAGGACAATATATAATAATAATTATTATAAATATATAATCATATATAATGATATATATACATATATCATTATTGTATATTATTAATAAAAATATTTCAATTCATATTTAATTTGTATAATACTATATCATCTAATATACATATTAAATCATATGAATATTGCTGCTATTACTATAATAGCAGCATTATATAATCATATATGACCAATAATCACAAATTAATTACTAATTAAAAATATTTTAATGATAGTATATGATAATTAATGTTTTTAATATATAGGTATATGTCATCAAATATATAGTCCCCTCTATATAATTGTTCAATAATAATATTATATAATGAATTATATAGTAATCGATATGAATATTATGACTATTTTTTATATCATTATAATAGTGCAATTTAATCACATATAGTAATTAATCATAAATTAATATTAACTATATGTAATATTTTAATATTTTAATATTCATATGTTAAGTGTTAAATATTCTTATTCAAATTGAGTTTGGAAATTATGATGTGTCACGTGATTAATGATATGTTTCATTATCATATATTATTATTAAAAATATTTTCATTGATAAATAATTTATAAAGCATTATATCATTAAATATTTAGTAAACTATATGAATATTGTTTGTATTATCATAATGACATAATGACATAATATATGGTAATCACTAATCGAAATCTTTTTACTAATAATATATAATAATTGATATTAAAAATATATAGTTATATACAAGCAAATATGTAGTTCTTTTTTTATGTATATATATTTCTAGGTTACACTGTTAGGGAAAATCTCTTGAATCCATTACAATGATATACTCGTTAAGAGCTCAATATGTCACTTATCTGAATTGAATATGGGTGGGGAGGATATCATTCATGGAATCTTTATGGAATCTTCTAGCCCCCATGTAGCCTCATTGGAACCAAAGTTCTTCATTGCACCTTTACTTGTCCTATTTCTTAGTTCTAGAGAAATGTTACTTTCTTATTGACAATGTGCAGTGGCTCTGTTTATAACTCTTCTTTAGATTCCACCTAGATATCACATTCCAATCAATCACATGGTTAGGATCATGGAAAAAGTTATTAAAAAAATAAAGATGGAAATCATCATGAGCTTTAGTGTTAGTAGGAAATGCAGTTTATATGCAATTGTCCCCATCCTATCAAGAACTTGAAATGGCCCACAATATCTTGACATGAACTTGTCACAATTTACAAGATTCAAGGAACTCTTCCTTGGTTTCACTTGAAGGAAACCATGATCCCAAGCATGAAATTCTTTATGAACTCTATTTTTATCTGCATATATTTTATGTCTATCTTGGGTTTCCTTCTAATTTTACCTAATATTAGAAAATTCCTACTCCATTTCTATAAGAATTCCCATTCCAACCACAATCATGTTTACTGGATTATCCAATCTCAATAGTGTGTGGCATCTTTTACCATATAAAGCTTCAAATGGACTCATTTCCAATGATGTTTGATGTCCATTGTTATAGGCAAAATCTATCAAGTGTAGATAATGTTCCCACATGGATGGTTTTTCCATCGCACACATGTAAATCATGTCTTCAATCACTTGATTGACTCTTTTAGTTTTCACAGTATGCAGATGATAAGTAGTACTAAAATTTATCTGGCTAACCAAGTCATCAAAAATAATTTTCCAAAATTTAGATGTAAGACATATACAATTTCATTAGGTAACCCATCTAATATGAATACTTCCCTCTTCAATATTATTTCTATATCATCATTATTCTAAGTGTACTTAACAAAAATAAAATATACTTCTTTGAATAACTTGTTCACCACAACCATGATAGATTCATGTTGTCTTGATGTAGTTGGTAACCCAGTAATAAAATCCATTCTAGAATTGGAAAAGATTGAAATAAACCTACTAGTAATTAATGTTCAACCCTAACCTATTGACCTTTCATACATCTAACAATGCATTCAACAAAATACTTCTTCAAATCAAGACAAAAGTATTAATCTCTTTACATAGCAATCAATTTTTGGTAGCTTCATCTAGTATATGGAATTTTATGTATTTCATCCATGACAATTCTCCTAAAATATGAAGATTTGGGAATATACATTCTAATTTTATAAGTAAGAATCACATCATCACTTAGATGATAGTCTTCATAACTCTTTTCTAATGTATCTTGTTTTAATCCATATTTCACTTGCATATAATATTCATCTTCACCAAAGGAATCAATACCTCTCTAATTTAAATATGATTAGAAAATTCTAACAATTTCCACATGCATTACATACATTTTCCTACTAAGTGCATCAACAACATTATTTTCTTTTCCCTTTATGTGATTTATCTAAAAATCGAATCCACACAAAAATTCTAGCTATCTAACTTGGAATTTAAGTCTAGCTACTAAAATAATTATTTCAAGCCAATATGTTCAACTATACGCTCAAATCTCTTGCAAATAGTGCATCCACATTTCTAGAGCATGCAATATTGTCGCAAGTGTTGAGTCACATAATTGACATATTTTGTCACCCTTTTCCCATATTTTCACAACCTTTTCCCTTGATTTTTAATCCTTTTTTGCTTACTCGTAACCCCATTTTATTCCATTTTAATGCTTACATGTGGTATCATGATCAAGGTTTTCCAATGCATTTCTTTTAGTATTTTGCATCAATTTATGATTAAATACCATAAAAATAACATATTTTCACTTATCTTTAAAAAATGGGTTAGTTTACTAATGATTACAAGAATAGATGAATCTTGTAAAAATGTAGTTCAGTAATTACAAGAACAAACAAATCCTATAACAATGCATATTTTACCACTTTCTCCAAATATGTATAGCCAAATTCAAATTTCCTCTTCAACCATTGAAGATTTCTATGGATTTGGGATTATCATTCAAATATATTGGATATGTAAAGAATCTTGGATATTTTGATGATATTAGTTGAGAGTTATTAGTAAATATATTGAAGATATTATGAGTCGACTTTTAGTTTTTGATTTTTAGCAAATGGTTGTATCCAAATGAGAAACTTGTGGATTTGAATTTATCATTTTTCTATTTCATTTTAAAATCAATTTTATGTAAAAATACGAGTGTATTCTCCATTATATAGGAGGAGTCTTAGAGAAACATCGAAATTATGATGGAATAAATCACGATTTTATCAGATCTTGTTTTAATGTAGATTCGAGTTTTATAATTTATGTAGTTTAGTTTAGTTTATAGAATTAGATTAATTTAATTAGGATGTATATTAACATCATCCCTATATTCTATAGAGTATGTGCCTTCTCTATAAGGACAGAGAATTGATCAGTATAAATTATATTTTCTTTATTTATTTATGCAAAGTTTTTAATGTATGTAGAGAAACATTCACTCATGGACTGTAATTGAAAATGATTGCTACAAGGTATTGTTATAGGAACATTCTAATCTCAAATTGAATGATTAATGTAACCTATTATTTAAAAAATCTCAATATTAGTAAATAACATTCTAAAGGGATTAATGTATCTTTGTATTGTTTAAATTCAGTTTTGTTTGTTACTGCAATGATTATTTTCAATCCATAGTTATATTTTTGTTTATCAAGGCTTGCCAATAATGGGAGCAGTGATTCATGGAAAAATAAAGTTCCTAAATCATGCAAAGAGATAACTTGGTGACAACAAGGTTTCGATAATATGATCAGTGTTTAAGTACATGATCATTGCTAAGAGTGATTGAAGCTAGCCTTGGATTTATGAAGTGCGATGTGTTTCATTTCCACAACATCATTTCAATTTATAGATTAATAATGCAATTTTCCTTTCCTAGAAGCATATTAGATAAACTAGTGCAAGTTAGGAAATTGTAAGCATGAACATACAGTGCATGACATCTTCCAAGTTTACAAAATCTAGATTGGTAATAGAATCTAACAAGATTTAGATGTATAAATCAACTAACATTTTTGGCACTGTTTTCAGGGATATGTCAAGGATGTGATAATACTTCTTGTATTAGTTTTAGATGACACATGTATCAAGATCCCAAGCAACATTGACTACATTCTCTAGAAGATTTCATACATGATGGTTTGCATTTAATTTAATTCATATAAAGAGAATTTTGCATATAGGGAAATAGAGATGGTAAGATGAGAGGAAAGAATGTACGCATTCAATAAGTGAGTCTCTATTTTTCTAGAAATCATGATAATTTAAGAATTAATGGATAAGATTAGGAATAAAAAGATATATTTTGTTAGTAAAATACTCGAATTATTTCAATTCATGGTGCAGTAAGAACCACCCCAATGACTAACCAATTGGTAGGAAAATCTACAAGAGGAGGGGAAAAAAAGCAAGGGATGTAGAAACATTCACTACAATACACTAAGAAAAACCATGAAAGCTACTATGTTTCATTACTGTTGTTTTGCATTAATATTGATCCTTTCATCCTTGGAGGAAAATTTCATTGCTACCATTATTAGGACATCAATGATTTTGCATTTCTTTGTGAGAGGTCATCTAATGATTGGACTAGATTATTTATGGTATAAATTTGTTCTATTTCATAGTCAGACCATGCATGAAATATTCCACCAATAATTTGAAAAGTTGAATTTCAATACCTTCCTCTATTATGGTTGTTCTTGTTGGACACACCGACCACACTAAGAGGGGGGGTGAATCCATGTAGGGCTCCTTTTCAATTCCTTTCACAAAACTTCTTAGTTAGCAATCACCATTTACTCATCACTTATTTTTGTCATTTGTAACCAGTTAAATGTGAACATATATCAGCAACATATACCAGAAACATATATCATCAATAAGTCATCACCATAAGGAACAAAAAGAACACAAGATGTATGTACAATTTTCTTTTTTATTACGGACTATAATCCTTGGGTTATCAGCAACAACTGAATATAGTACAACTCTACAAGAGCACCAGCTCTGTAATGCAAGACACAACTTACACAACTTAGCACCATCTAAGAAGAGGATTCAATCCCCAATAGAAACTAATATGTCAACAGGTACGCGACCTGTCAATAGTGAAGAACGCGTGTGTACGTGCCCTACCAGTAGTACAACTTGCGTATGTATGCGACCTATCTGTACTACAACTTGCATATTTCTTTTGAATAAATAGGGTTTTCTCTCCATGAAAAACTCAGATCCTTTGCATCCTTCAGTCACATATACTTTTGTCTTTCACTGTCCAATTCTAACCATAACCAATCACAACATATCTATGCTCTCCAACAAGTTATTCATTCTCCTCAACCATACAATATGAATGCTACTTAATCATGTATAAGCAACCGATATACTATGGAAATCATATCAGTACTGAACCATAAGAGTGTCATAACCATATCACAAGAGCCATACCAATAATTCCTCAAGAATCCCCCATACAATAAGAAAAAATATCCATCAAGATAACCATGTAACCATAGCAGATTTTCTATGGCAGATATGAGCCCATAGAATGCTGATCTAGAACTTGCTTCAAAATTCAAGAGCCTGGCATTAGCTTACACTCAAGTCTCCATGAATTCATCCAATTGTACGCGCTATGCCTTACTTTATCTCACGTGTGTACGCGTCCTGCCTCACTGTATCCCACGTATGTACACGCTTTGGCCCACTGTTGCTCACGTACTCCTTCAAAAACTAGGGTTTCTAAACTTCCAAAACTTTCACCGTCAAAATATCAGACTTATGGAAACTTTGATGCATCCATGAGATCCTCCAGTCACTCTCTCTATCAGAATAGATCTTCAATATATTCTAAGGAAATGTATCTCACAAGATACCCTTGCCTCTTATTTATACTCTCCATGTAGCGTTCTTAGAAGCATCTTCTAGGCCACTTTCTCCACATAGCCACTTTGTCCACATAGTCACCTATGTCCAAATTTGCCCAATTTTTCCACTTTTCCATGTATCCAATAGCCACTTGACCACTTAACCCATTTTCCTCATTTTGGGGTTAACCTTCTTATAACCACTTTCCATAATTAGAAAGTTCTCCATTTACTTTATTATTTAAATAATCCTCCTTGATTTTGTCACTTCACTTTATTATTTAAATAATCCTCTTTGACTTTTTCACTTCACTTTATTATTTAAATAATCCTCTTGAATTTATCACTTCACTTTATTATTTAAATAATTTCTTCTTTGCAAGCACTTTGACTTCTTTGACCTATTGGAGCTTCAAGCCAACATATAAGGGTCCTCCAACTTCGTAAGGCCACAACTCTCAAACTGTGAGGAGTTATGTGATGTTCCACATACCACTGGAAATGGCTTGACAAGCAATATCCATATGGGATAGTTTCATTGACAAATTCAATGATCTTCATCTCATTATTCAACAATTAAGCATGGGTTCTATAACCATACTACTAGGATAACTCAACCTCAAACCGTCTTCCCATGAGGTCTTTCACCATAAGGGGAACACTTTGTAGTTCATCCATTTGTAATCCCTATCAACCATGACAAGACAATAATGAGTCATCTTTACATCAAACCACATCGATCCATATTCATCTATCCATCATATATTAATGACAACTCATTAATCCATCTTCATTTATGCATGATGTCATATGACTATGAATCCACTTGACATCAATCCATTGACATCAAGGACTATACATGATCCATCAATTACTATACCAATATACTATGACAAGACATTGTTCCTTTGAAATATATCCTTTGACATCAATCCTTTGGCATCAATGACAACATGATCCAACAATCTCCCCCTTTGGCATTGATGGAAATACCAACATTGATGTCATGTAATGACCCTTTAATTATTAATATGAATAATTTCATAAATAATCCTAAAAATTAGCTAAACTATAATTAATTATTATATAACCTTAATTAATTATATGTTATTAATTAATTATTTTTGACTATGATTAGCTTAAGTATGATTAAATCTTTAATTAAA
>JASDQU010217694.1:0-18114 GCA_032191745.1 Picea mariana | reverse complement strand
ATCCATTAGCCTTCCTTTATCCAGATTGATTTAGGGACGTCTCCCTTGGATTTGCCCTCCTAAATAGAAAGAGCCCCCCATCGAGGTGACAGTGGGTGGGGACGCTCCTGTTACGCCGGTTTCTACCTTTGACTCAAGCTATTTTAACCTTTCCTACAAACCGTGCGATAACAGACACCATTAAATGAACGGTTTGGGATATTTTTCTGTTGGGATTAGCAATACGATGGGCCAGGCTTGACTCTAACAGAAATAATACCACAGTAACCTGAAATTTATCATAACAATTCTTTAACAGAGTAGAAAGCAACAATGTCATCACACGGTCATCATAATAAAACTCATAATCAACACAAAGATTTTGCCCTGGAAACCCAAATGGGAAAACCAGCTTCGAATGGTTGGTTAGTCTTTATTCGACAATTTCAGGTCACAATGCAAACTACAGGCTCATGGGCCATTCAACAATTTTCACAGCCAGTCCTCTTCTGCCTCCTCGCCTCTCGGCCAAAAAGCCCCTTTCTGAGTCCAATTACAAGAAGATATAGGCAGAGCTGGAGGTAATGGGAACACCAAGCGTCCTTGTCCTTTCATTTCCCATTCCCCAACTTTCTCTCCTACCTCATTTTCTTTTTCTCATTTATTATTTTTTTCCTTTCTTTTCTTTCATTTAATTTTGTTTTAAATGCTTGCATTGTCTTTTCTTTTTCTTTGACTCTCATTAATTGTCGAATTTCTTGTGGGTACTGAGCTTTACAACCATTTGTTTTTTTGGATCCATTTTGGATCAATGCCTTTTCAATTAGACTCAACTTACTTAGCCTAACCACCTAGTTAACTTTACCTACATAACTTTACATAACTTTACTTACATAGTGCCGATAAGAGTTTAGAGTTATGAAAAAGCATAAGTAACTAATGGTTTAGGCTAGTTAAGCCTAATACAAGTTATAATAGTGAAAGCTCTCGTTAATCATCATCATAAAGCTCAAGCATCCATGATAATGCTAAGAAATCAACAAGAATATTAGACCATGGTGGGCCCTTGTGGGGGTGCATTATTTCCCTATGCTTTTAATACGCTCGCTCCAACTATACTTGGCAATAGGGAAGAAAACAAAATCAATAAAATCTGCATCACTGGAATAAGCTCGGGCTTCATGGTCAAAACTGTTGTTTTGTTCTAAAATTGTTAGAATTAGGATCATGCTTCAAGTGGTTATGCTGGGGCTGGGGATATCTTCAGAAGTTTTCTCCACAAGGCTTCAACCTTTTGCATTTTCAGGGTACTTATATTTCAAGATATTCTATTGGCTTAGTTTACCAACAAAATTGTTCAATCAGATCAAATTCTTTCACCAACTCACAAGCACTTTGTGGCTTTCTTTGGAGGATGCGCTCACTGAAATAATGCAAGACTATTCTAAACCCAATTTTTGCATTCTCCCACATGTCTTTCCATCTCGTGGAAAATTTGTCTCATCCAACATCCATTCTTGCTCTAAAAAGCATATGAGTGATAATCTACAACATCTGTGGTCCAATGATGAATTGTTGGCTGACTAATTTCAAAAGGATTAGGGATTATTTAGCTCTGGATATGCTTTCTACAATGCCTACATGAACCCTTTTTCCTTGAACAATTTGGTCTTCTAATACAGTTTCTTCTGGGTGCTCTTGTGACATTTATTGTGATGCATGGCCATGGTATTTGCTACTTTTAGTGTATTGTGCACCACTGAGTTGACTCCTTTTGGAAGAAATTGTGGGTTATTGTTAGTTACTCTTTTGAAGTGTTAGTGCCCATCATCCATTTCCATAGATCCACTCTTGCGCAATATGCCAAGGATTCGTCATGATCTGGATCCACAGTTCTTACACTGAGTTTTACAGTGAAAGGATGTCGTGGTATGCCCTCCATTGACGAAATCCATACCACATAACTTGAGAAGACTTAGCAGGGATGGTGGATACTCTCTTATGATGAGTGAGATCAATAAAGGGGTCACCATGGGTCCCACCTTGCCATATGAGAAGATATGCCTCGAGTGATGATAGGTCATTGAGGATGGTGAAGAGCATAGTCTTCTTCTTTAAATGCTCCACCACCTCATGAAGGCTCTCCATACTATGATGGTGGGTCATTGGGGATGGTGGGAGATGAACTTCTTCATTTGGTGCTCTTCGATCCCATGAAGGCTTGTCATAGTACGATGGTAGGAAATGAGGTTTCTTGTTTGATGTTGTGCCATCTTGTGAAGGCCTGCCATACTAGAATGGTAGATTGATGACAGGGAATGAAACTCTTCAAGTGAGCATCACCATGGGTCCCATTTTGCCAATGGGGAAAACTTATGATAAACAATTCAAGTCTTGGAAAGGAGTCTTTTGTTGATGACTTGTTGTATTGTGAGGGCTCCTCATACTATGATGGCATGTCATTAGGGATGGCAAGTGTAATGTACATAAAGCAATACATTTGTATATACTATATACATTACATAATAATAATACATTATGTAATATTTTTTTTAACAGAAACGGTTGAGAATTTATATTAAAAAAGAGATTTGTGCTATCACAGATTACAAAAAGCAGAGTATTGAATTCTCTGTTCTTCTCCTAGAAAATTGTTTGACTGATGCTATCTAATTGCACTAGTGGAACTGGTTCGGTAGGAACTACTGATTTGCCATGTAAAAATGGCTACATATGTAGACAAAATTAACAAAAATTTACAATTCATCAAAAAACCTGTCTAGAGATTATGAAAAGATTCCAAATCCTCTTGGAAATTTGTTGGACTTGCTTCTGGTTGTTGATTTCCTTTTCCTGGGTTGGACCGTGTTGGAGCCATCGGAGAAGCAGGAGGTACCAGAGGATGCTCATTGCTTGCTGCAAAGTGAAATGTTGAGGGAAACCTTGAGCCAGTTGATTCATTGGAGTTTGCTGGGCGTTGGGAGCGGTTGAATGGATTTCCCATTTGCTGAGCAATTTCTACAATATGCCTGGTGTTCCTGTTGATCCCACGTAGAGCTACTGCAAGCTCTTGATTATGCCTGAGTTCTTGTTGATGTAACCGGCTTTGTAAATTGGCAATATCGTTCTGCAGCCCTTGATTTTCCCTTTGAAAATCCCTGAGACATGTATCTGTTCTTTCTTCTGCGTGCCTGACATCCATTCGCAGAGAACAAAATTGCTCTCTCAATTCCTCGGAGACGCAGGACGGGCAGGTGCAGGGGGCTCTGGATCTCCGCCACATGATGGTAAGAGGGCACGGAAGCACAATTCCTGGAGTTCGTTGGAGAAATGCATAAAGGTTCTTGAATGGGAGTGAAGATTTTGCATATTTGCGGGAGGGAGAGCGCCTGCACACACTTGAAAGTACGGGAGGATTGAACTTCCCATGAGCCGACGAGATCTCTTGCAGAGAAGAGCAAGGGAAATGATGCCATGGATGCTGGGAAGGGCGTCAATGGGTACGAAGGAGCTACCAAGAAGTTAAGATGAGGGACGAAAAGTGGGGAAGAAGGCACAGGAGAGAAGGGGGGGGGGGGNAGTCGGGAGTTCTAAAGAGGGTTAGATCCAAATTAGAGTTGGGAAACTGTCTAAGATGGGGGGTGTTAAGGGAGCCAAGCATGGGTTTCTACTTGATTAATGAAGAGTTGGCTCTGTTCCAGAGTCTTTGTTGATTTAGCTAAGCGATCAACTTCCTGGTTCTGAGAGCAAAGGATGTGGAAGAAGTGGATCTTGGTGAATTGTCGTTTCAAGGTTTTAGTTCGAGAATGAAGGCCGCTAGGAATTTAGATGGAAAAAGTTGTTTGGATGAGGAGATCCTTTATTATTAGTTCAAAGTCTCCAAGAACGGTAAGGTTGTGGATGTTTCTCGAGTGTGCGATTTGGAGCCCCATGTAGAGGAGGTTCCAGATTTGGGAAGAAGAGAAGGGGCACTCCAGGAAGAGGTGGGAAATGGATTCGGAGGCTGAGAGGTAGAAGGGACATCAGGAGGGACCCTGAATTCCCCGTTTTTGCAAGTTTTTTGCTATTAGTATTTTGCCATGAACCATCAGCCAACAAAAGATATTTACTTTAGGTAGAGAGGGACCAAACCAAATTTCTTTCCAGATTTTGGAGACTGGGGGGCCCTGGTCATAAGATTGTAGGAGAGAATAACTTGCTTTAACAGAGAAGATTGTGGAACCCCAACTATGGGAGTCGGGTAAGGAGAGATGAGTGGGAGCACAACCGGCTAACTTATTGAAAAGGGTGGAGATCAAGGGTCGAAGTTGGTTAGGGGTGTTCGACGGTTTCCAGTTTGTCCAGTCCCCATCAGAGTCC
Organism: Picea mariana; assembly: GCA_032191745.1. Taxonomy (NCBI): domain Eukaryota; kingdom Viridiplantae; phylum Streptophyta; class Pinopsida; order Pinales; family Pinaceae; genus Picea; species Picea mariana. The sequence continues at coordinate 13,776 of JASDQU010217694.1, read as the reverse complement.
TAGAGGCAAAAGTCTTTGAGAAGGAAGAGACCTTTGGAGTAGCACTAGTCTTTTAGGGGACGGAGGGACGCTTGACTGTTCAGAGGCTCAAGATCCAAGATATGGTCGATCCAGACATTTATATGGGCTCCGTTTCCCGGGGCCTAGGAGAGTTTAGATTTGATAAGAGGAGATGCATGTTTTAGGAGACACCAAATTGGGGAACCAGGGAGGGGGAAGGGAGGGTGTCCAAGCATCGCAACCTTGAGGAGTTGAAATACTTGGCTATAAGAGCTGATTTCCACCATTATGTAGTTCCTGTGATTAGACGCCAAGCTAGCTTTGCTCCCAGAGAAGTGTTCATTAGGATAGGATCCCTAATTGCTCATCCTCCTTTATTGAGGGGTTGGCAGACTTGTTTCGAGTTGAGGAGGTGGAATTTTCTAGTGTTTGTTTTCCCTCCAGCCCAAAGGAAACTTCGGGGAGCTCTAGAAATTTTTTCAAGAGTGCCTTTTGGGGCAAGAAGGCCAGAGCACTGGAAGATGGAGTGAGGAGTGAATAGATTTGAGAAGCACTGATTTTCCATCTTGAGCTAGCGGCCTCCCCAACTTTGGATTCTTGCGAGAATTTTGTCAATGACGTCTTGCCATGCCATAGTTCCATAAGAATTTAGAAATATATGCATACCTAAATATTTGAAGTAGTTCCAAGTGGTGATGATAGGGAGCTCGAAAATTCTAGCAATATGGTCTTTGATATGTCCTGGGACGTTCCATTCATAGATCCTGCATTTAGTAGAGTTCAATTTTCCTCCAGAAGCTGAAAGAAAAGAGTCGAGAACTTTCTGAAAGTGATTGGCTATAATTACAAAAGCCACCCCCAAAAGAAGTGTATTATCTGCAAACTGAGACAGATTTATTTCCTTGACCCCCCTCGCAATGTGTAACCTCGAGAGTCTGCCCATTCTTCTTTCTTCTTCCAATTTTCGACTGAGAGAATCTGCTAGGAGGATGTAAAGGAAGGGGGAAAGGGGGCATCCTTGACGAAGGCCTCTACTAGCCTTGAAGAACTGCAAGGGGCGACCATTTATCAAGGGGGAGATCCAAGGGGAACCGATGCAAGCCCTGATCCAATGAATAAAAGCTTCAGAGAAACCATAGGCTTTGAGGACTGAGAACAGGAAAGAGTGTTTGACTCGATCAAAAGCATTCGCCATATCTAACTTGATGACCATGCCTGGGGCGTTGCTTTTTTTATTGGAATGAATGGCCTCTTGAACAAGCACGGTATTGTCTGTAATCTGTTTGTTTTTTAAGAAGCCTCCCTGGTTTTCTGAGATTAGAGTGGATAGCAAGGGCTTTAAGCGATTTGCAATGATCTTAGTGAGGATTTTATACGAGGAGTTACAGAGGGAGATATGATAGAAGTGGGAGAAGTTGGAGGGGTTGGATTCTTTGGGAATGAGGGGGTTGGATTCTTTGGGAATGAGGGCTAGGAGGGTGGAATTTGTGGCTCCTCCAAGTTTCTTCTTTTGGAGGGTGTAGTTCAACATTTTCTTTAGGTCTCATTTTATGGTGGCCCAGAAGGAGCGGTAAAATCTGATTGAAAACCCGTCAGGCCCAGGGGCTTTATCAGGGTCCATGTCCCAAACTGCTTTGGCGATTTATTCTTCTGTTATCTCCCTGACTAGTTGTCTGTTATCATGCTCAGAGACTATGCTTGGAATGTTGGCTAACATTTCTTGAGATTCTTCATTCGTTCCTTCATTGCTTGGATGTTGATATAAGGAATCAAAGTGCTAGAAGGCTGCTTCTTTGACTTGTTCAAAGGTATCAAGTTGTTGTCGAGTATTTGAAAGGATGGAAGTAACTGTATTTTTTTTCCTTCGATTTTGTGCTTGTTTGTGGAAGGAGGAGGTATTTGAGTCCCCTGCTTTTAGCCAAAGGCTTCTGGACTTCAGTCTCCAGTGTTCCTCTTCTCTGCGCAGGGAGTGATAAAGTTGTTGATTGGCTTCTTTTTCTTGATTCAGAAGTGATTCAGTGCCTTCCTCTTCTTCTAACCGTTGTTGAACTTTCGAAAGAAATTCAACCTTTTCTTGTCTTTCTTGATGTGGAGGGATGTAGGAAGCTTTCACCCAATCTTTGAGAGCTGTTTTGACTGCCTTTAGCTTGCATTCCCATATATAATTCAGAGACCCAGAGAAAGGGGAGGACCACGTCTTTTGAATGAGGGGTGGGATAATTGGCTTTTCAATCCAGAGAGGATTAAAGCAGAAGAGTAGAGGCCAAAGTTCTGCAGGTTATTGAAGTTCAAGGAGATTGGCTTGTGATCAAAGACAACAGACGAGAGGATATGGGAGGAGATTTCTTGGGGGGAGAGAAGGAAATTATTGTTGATGAGGAAACAGTCAAGCCGAGCTGCTATATGGAAAAGATCGGAGTGCCTGTTGTTCCAGGTGTACTTTCCCTTAGACGGCTTGATGTCCTGTAGATCCCAATCTGAGATGAGATCGATTAGATTTTCAGAGAAGGGGTCTTTGATTTTACTACCTCCTTTCTTTTCCCCTTAGTTGAGATGGGTGTTGAAGTCACCACCAATTATACAAGAAGAGAGATCAATGGAGTTTTTGAGCATAAAGAGAGAGTTCCAACAAGTGATTTTGCCCTTGTAGGAGTTGGGCATATAAACATTAATAACTGAGATGATGTTACTGAAGTCCTTATTTTTAAGAATAGTTAGAAGCTAGCTTTGAATTTCTAGAGTTACCTCAAAAGTCCGGATTTGGTCGTCCCAGAGGGTTGCTATGCCGCCAGAGGATCCTTGAGAACTTACAACTACTCCAACGTTGGATTTGAATTTTTTTTTCGTTGTTTCTAGGATCGTTGACGCCTCCATTTTTGTCTCTCGGAGGAGGATTACTGAGGGGTTGGCCATAGTTTTGAGATCTCTTAGGGATTCAACTTTGGATTTACTGCCAAAGCCCCTACAGTTCCAGGAGCGGAGATTCATTAACGGGGGGTGGAGGAGGCCCGACTACCATGGGTTGAGAGATCAGATCCTTTAGATCCTCCTCTACGTGTTGAAGTATGCATGGAGTTTTCTATAAATAGTTGCTTACCTTGTGCCTTTTCTTTTGACGCTGTTTCTTCTCTGACTTTTTTGTTTGATCTCCGACCAGACTTTCTGGGTTTATCCGAGGGGAGTTTCCCTTCCTCCACATCTTGGTTGGATTGTGATTTTAATAAAGATTCTTCGTGTTCTTGCGGTTCCTCTTCTTGATTGTCCTCCTTTGAGGATTCCTCGTCGACTGATTCTTCTGCTATTCTTTCTAATGCTGGGGTAGAAAAAGATATAGGTTCCAACACAGGCCCAAAAGAGGGGTTTTTCTTTAAGGATGGTTCGCCCAGAGTTTCAAAGGAGTTTTGAATGGGCGTGGGGGGATTGATGGCGGGGTTAGGGGCGGATTTTTTAGGGAGGGACTTGACAGGAGGATTTTGGTGAGAGGAACCCGGTTTGAGGGTAGATCTTGAAGATCCAGGGCCGGGGCCTGTTCCTTTTCTGGTGTTAGCTTTCTTTCTGACCTGTTGCCAACCTTCTTCTTGTTGTGCGGCATCAACTTCTTGTGCTTGTTTGTTACTGGGGCAATTTTTAGCAAAGTGGCCGTATTCATGACAGGACTTGTATTTGAATGGGAGCTGCTCATAGTCTAGCTTCTGAATGTAGGTCTAGTCGTCTATCTTTAAATTGAATGCCTCTGGGAGCCCTTTTTCTAGATCTACTTCCACACAAATCCTGGCACAAGAATACATACTAGATTTGGGTTCAACCCTGTCGATAAATTTTCCCAATGTGTCTCCGATACTTTTTAGAACTTCATCTCCCCAACAATGAAATGGTAAGTGCGGAAGCCGCACCCAAACCAGGACGACTGAGGGAATGTCGTTTTCTGGGTCAAAATCTGGGGTTCATTTGTTTAGATATAACCCTCTTGGGCCGAAGAAATAAGGGCCATTTCTAAAAATAAGATCTCTATCTTCTTTATGCTCAAAGTAAAAAATATAGAAGCCCTTACCACAGAAGAAGTGATTCATGCGCCCCTTTACCAAAGGGTGCCAGTTCTACTCAATCCAAAGGTTGATTTGTCGAGATGAAGGCCATAACCCCATGAATTGACCTACAAGTGCTTTGGAGGCGAAGATTAGAGCCTTTCTTTGCATTGTTGTGCATGGAATTGCGACTTTTGGGATTTGGTACAATTTTTTCACGAATTGAGAAGTAGTAGGGCGCTTGGGAGGATTTCCAAGCGAGCCCACCAGAGACTTGAAGGCATCTACATCGTCGAGGAAATCCGGGGGAGGATCAGGGTCCGGATCTGAGGAGGCCATAGGGGAGGCCGAAGCGGGGAGGCGACGAACTAGGGTTTCAGCTAGCAAAGCGCAGCGCTAGAGAATTGCAGAGCATTGTTGGCCAAGCAATGCAATCATATTTTGGTCAATACATTATCTAATATTAATAATAATAAATAATAAATAATATCTATAATGAATCAAAGGTCATTATTCATGTCCTAAGTTGCAGGAAATGCCCCAATAACCACGATACCAATACTAGAAACTCATCGAAATGAAAAAACGGGTACAAAACCACCTGGGAATGCCTTGAGCTATAACTCTTCGTTTTCTCTTTATATTCTTGATTTCTGCCAAGTTTTTCAGGTTGCCGTTTGGTATGATATTTTAAAAAATCTTCAGGTCTAAGTTTAATCTTTCTGATATTTTTTGAAAATTTTCAATGTTTTCCCCGATGTTTCTGATAAGTTTCTTTGCAGACCCTCGGTGATATATACCCTGAAATGATTTTTGCGACAATGTCTACAAGAAACCTCTTCTTCCAATCCATGGTTCAATTTTGCTGAACAAGCATCTTGTTCTATTTTTGTTGTTGATGACGAAGATGAGATGGATATGTATTAGGCTTTTGCTAATGTTTTATTTTGGCACATATAGTCTCATATATAAAGGCTGATTTTGGATGTATAGCCTCATCTATAAATGATGATTTTGAAATTTAGATGTATAGCCTCATCTATAAATGCCGAATTTGAAATTTGGATGTATAGCCTCATCTATAAAGGTTGCTTTTGAATTTTTACATAATGTAATCATCTATGGGAGTTAATATAGACACGGGTTTCCTTCTAAAATGTCATATATTAATATAAGTAACAGGGTTATTTTCTTGCAAGATAAAGTGTCATTAAAAAAAAGGTATATATATATATATATATATATTCTTGTATTTTCATATATTGTGTTTCCCCTAATGTACCCGTTCTGGATGGGTCATGTTTCCAGGCATTCCCATTTCCGAAACTCTACCTATTTTCAAGTTTCGTGCAACTTAGGACAAATCCCTTCAAGCATGTGAGCATTTAATGTTTATCCTATTTATTGGATTTTCTTAATTATCAAACACGATTGTTCATAGCATTGATATCAGGGCTTTATGTTCTTCGGCCTGTAGCCATCTCAGCATACAACTTGTGGTTGGACCAATATGATCTCAGTGCGCGACCGCACTTTTCTTTAGACGTATTGTGGAAGAAATAACCAGTAAACACCAACAGAAAATCAGAAGAGCCTGTGAAGATCATTTTTCCACCAAACATTAAAAGCAATTGACAATTATGGTAGGGGAAATCAAACAGAAGAAGTTAGTTCTGCTGGTGTGCGTAAGTGCCTGAGCTTACTTATTTCCTGCCATTCTGTTGGCTGTCACAGGAAACCAGATAAATTTTGCATGTATGTTTTCCAATAATATATATTCATTGCATGGTAGTTGTCCTGGGAGCCATTGTCATCTTTGTTGAAAAGGTTTATCACTAAGTTTCACCTTCGAGAAACTGCTTGAGCATAGAATCTAGTTTGGACACAAGTTATCTTGAGGTCTCTACAATACCAAGTTGAGTTGCTATCAAACAAATATTGGGTTCTAAAAACATTAGAGAAATTAAAAGTTGTAAATCATCTACTACATAATCCGGTTGGAAAATAGAGTGCATCTGAAGCTGCCTTAAAACCCATCGCCATCATGAAATGAATCGATAAAATTGAAATTATTCATCACCAAATTGTTGTGGAGCCAACAAAACACGTCGGGTAGAAGTCACATTGCTCCTAAAATATTTCAAATCATTTGATTCAATATCACAGCCATACAAGCATAAAACCCTACAAGACCAGATGTTGTTACCTCAAAAATAGGTTATTAAGAAAGCTAAATAAGGGTATATAAGATAAGTAACAATATTAGTATAACCTTACTATATATTATTGAGGTTTATAAAGTCAAAATTATAAAGTAAAGGCCCCATTTTAAGTTGAAGAAATCACTCAAAAAAGGAGAAAAGAGGATTTTTAAAGCTTTATGGTATTTTTAAACCCTTAAACTTAACTTCGTGTGCCCACTTAATTCTAAAATGGTTGAGTAAAGGAATCAGTAAAATAAGTCTTATTGTAATTGTTGCCGCCTTATACACACCTGGGAGACGTGGAAGAAATCTTCAATCCACTTGGTGTGTCCTTGGGGGCAAGTGAGAGTTAAGGTGTTGTCACTTAATCCTCAATTCCTCCGTCTAGGCCAACTCCTAGCGAAGCCAAGGGGGGTAGTCCCTAACAAATATACTAAGGCTTGAAACTAAGCTAAGTACAAGAAATTAAATCTAGGAGTTTATTCTTTTCAACAATCAACCATAAACTGATAAAACATAAACTAAGTATTCACCATGATATAAACAGTAAGCACATATTCGCATAAAAGGACACTGAGATACAATTGTTAGATTCAAGTAAATATTAAAGTTGCTTCAATATAGATAACCAAAATGTAAAATGAAGCCTGTGGCTTTACTGAGTGTAAAAGTGAGACCAGTACCTTAAAGGTAATCGTGGGCAATGTAGTTCGTGTGTTTTATTAGGATAAATTGATGTTGAATTAATTAGATTGTTTGGGCCCCCTTATGTATCATTCACCAATCTAAAACTTGTCGATTGGGTGTGCCGCAGATCCAACAAGGCGAGTTGCCTGGTGATTTGACACACTCCACCCAGAGTAGAGGTCTTAAACAAATGATACCACTTAGAGATTGTCTTAATTAATCTACCAACCATTGACTAACTCAGCGTGTATGAAACTTAATTCCAGCAAATCGAGACTAGCTCGCAACTGGAAGGGTTAGTAACCACACTGAGAGCTGAGGAGAATTTGTTTATTTTAAACAAGAAATAAATAACTGAAATTGAAAAGTTATGCTAATTACTAATCCACACTGACCAGACCTCTTTCGAGGAGCTAAGGGGATGGTTTATTTGCCAATTTGAAATTGCAAATTGAAAAAAAAAACTAACTAGTAACTAAAAATTACTTTCCAAAATGAAATCTAATCTATGTGAAGATTTGTTCAACTTTAGAGTTTATATGAGATTGTAGTGCTTTGTGAGGAATTGAAAAATTACTTTTAGCTTATTCTTAGTTGTGAAAATTGAATCTAAGCGAAAATTGCAAAATTGAGACAATCACCAAAAAACACCGTTCCCCCAGAGGGGGATGAAGAGTGGGAGCTTGTAGCCCCACTGATTTTATTAAAGAAATTACACAACTCTTCATGGGAATGACTTGTGACCATTCATTAGGGGGGTCACAAGTCTTTACAACATTTTACAAATGTTCATTGAAGAAAAGGGGTGCCCCCGGGGGTCCCGGATGCTCCAAATCCGCCCAAAACGGATAGAACTTCCTCTTATCTGTTCGCAAACCTGCACAAAACAGCAAACAAACAAGGACAAAAGATGCCCAAAAACACTTTGGAAGTGTCTTTGGTTATTAGTAGGAAAGCCCCAAAATTGACTAAGTAAACTAGTGTAAAAATTGAGCAAAATGAACTAAGAAGAGCAAGCTAAAGAGCTTGTCTCCTTAGGGCCTTTTTCTGCTGTTTCAAAACAACAATATAAAGGCACTCTAATTGCCAAATAAGAAAGTGAAAGCTTTAAGAAAAGAACTACCCTTTAACTTATAAATTTTTTGAAAGAAAGCATGCTAAAAGGAGACTTTTCCTATGCTAAATCTAAGCAATTAGATGAAACTTGAAAGTACAAACTTGGATCTAGTTTATCTTATGCATGTAGACTTAGATATTCATAATTTTAAATAAGGATAGATCTAAGCTACTTGCATTTCCAACAAAGTAACCAAAATTTTAAATTTTTATTGAGAAAGAGAGAAGGGAGAAAATTGTAGCCTTGGAACCCTTGGGCAATGGAGTCTTTAGATGAGCTAAGGAGGGACTGAGTCTTTAGATCCTTGAAATTGTAAAAGAGACAAACAAGTTCCATCACCACTCCAAGCTATGAGAACTTGTAAGCTTTAAAATCTTGCAAATAAATTTGTTAACAAAATTGGTGTCACCTACACAAGAAGCTTGAAGAGTATGTTAGTTAACCAAAACATGCATACACATCAAAACCTCTAAATATAAATGAACAATAGGATTAACAAGCAGCTAGATAAATCCTATCCTACTAGATGATAGCATCCATTCAAAGGCCAAGCTAATAAATTCAAAGAAGAAATTAGGCAAATATTACCTCATAGATTAAGCACAAATTGCCGTCAAGCATCCACACACATGGATAACACACCTTCTTGACCTCCAAAGTCTCTTTATTCCAAATGAAAAGTATTACAATAGTACAACTACAAGCAACAATCCCCAAAACTCCAACTAGCTTGCAATGGGAGAGTAGCTTCAATATATAGCCAAAGGGTGAAATTCCCAATGGAGGAGGGTGCACCATGTGTAGGAGAGGGGCGCACCAAGTGGAAGAGGAGAGCAACCAAGTGTTGAGGTAATGGCTGCCACCTCTCCATCAAACCAAAATAATGCCAAGTGTGCAACCAATAGTGAGTAGGAGGGCTCCACCTTTCCAAGGGATGGGCTGCCCACTCAAGGATGCACCACCTCTCCAAGAGGGGTGCACTTCCCAATGAGCACATGCTCAAATCTTGATAACACCTCACTCAATCAACCTCAATCAAATCGATTTTGTCTCCTTTGATTGCCATCTTGCCTTTTGAGGCTTTATTTTCTCAAAACATGTCCCCACCTTGCCTTTTGAGGCTTTATTTTGAACAAAAATGATTTTTAAGTGATTAAAATCACTATTTTTGCTCAACTAAGTGTGTACTTAGATAACATGGGTGCTCTAGGTCCAAAAATGAGCACCCCCATGGCATATTAAGTTCCCTAGTACCACTTTTTTAATACATCTTTATTTTTTTAATTAAAAAATGCCGAATTCTGACAAATTTTTAATTAACTGAAAAAATTTAAAAAATCCTAAGGGGGACTTAGTACATTTCCATAAGACTCTAGAAGTATGTTTAGCATGGTAATATACATTATACACTAGGCTTAGATCCATGCTCAAGCCTAACCATGGGCATATACTCCAGCTTTGGAGGGATTGAGTAAAAAAACTCATAGATTATAAATTGCCTGAAAACGACAAAATATAATTAATAAGTAAAAAAATCACTCCAGAGTATAACTCATGCTTAGGACTTAAGGTGGCTAAGACCCTTTACAAGTTCATCATGCAACATCTCTTATTACAATTTTTTATGGAAATGTAAAAAAAAGAAAAAGGTTGGTCTTTATGACCGGCTGAACTTCTGAACTCTGAATTTTGAACATGAAAATGTTCAATCTTTGGCGGCTCACTGGAAATCCATCCTAGTGCAACTTGGTGGATAATAGTAACCGTGGCATACTCATTTGAGGATGAGTATACATAACTAAAGGAAGAATTAGTGAAACTCAGATTGGAATCTTTGAATCAAATCATTGAAAAGTTTGAATTACAAATTGAGAATTGGTCTCTTTCTAAGGAAATGGATCACTTAAAATGTGAAAGAGAAAGTCATCAATTGATTCAAGAAACCGATAAGGAATTAGAGCAAAGGAAGTGGGATCTCAAAAATTACAAAATTTTATTAGACAAAGATAAATAAATTAGTTGTTTGAGGAAGCAATGTCAAACCTTACTCAATGAAGTCAAAAGGTTGAAGAGAGGAAAAACATGTTTCAGGGATCAACAAAGAAACATCAGTTGACCAAGTTGAATCAACAAAATGTTTAGAAGTTAAGGTACAAATCATGGATAGGGAAACCCTCATAGGATCAATTGGAGTTGAAAATCCAAGTGTCGCTACTGATGAAATTATATCTATATCATAGAAGTCAATATGCTATCGATTGACAGGGCGATGTCTATATATTTTGCTATAGTTGAAGATTAGATTGTTGCAATTAATGAAATTGTATCTCAACCCAAGGGTATTGATGCATCAGTGAGTCTTGAAGCATCAATTTTCAATTCCAATATATTAGAAGGACGCTTGACTATTAGACCCTATTGTCACCTTAATCACAAAAGTCCTTGCATGGAACAATCAATTTACATACATCATCTGAAACAAACCTGATCTTCATTTCTAAATATAGGGACTCTAATTCGACTTATTTTCCAAGGCATATTGAGAATCATAATCAAAGAAGTCCTAATTAAATGTGTCACCATATAGTTATGAAGAGAATTAATTGAAGGTGGATCAATGTTTTAAAACTTGGACTCAGCCTCAGAATTAGTCGATGGTCAACTCGGACTCGGATTGACTCAGATCAATCTGATTTCAATGACTCCATTTACTAAAAATTACATAAAATATTTAAATTCTAATGAAAAAATTATATTTTAAAGATTCCAAAAAATTATTGAAACTTTGAAAGAAAGCATTATGAATAAATGAGAAAGAACATTTAAATGACAAACATAAATGACAAGCAATGTTCCACCATCGCTTATATTGGGATCCTCATCATTAGTATCAGTGTATCACCCTTTGCCTCTTGTCTAGCCTTTGCCTTTACCTCGATCCTCTAGAGACATCAATGAACACCTCCCAATTTTGATGAAAATACCTAATCAAAACTTTATAATATGGTAGAAAAAGATTAACATGCCTAATCAATGATTTTGGTTTGAGTGAAAGGTACATTTTTGCTAAGGCTATGTCAGAGGAGTTCAACAATCAACACCACCAACATCGAGGTACATAAAGGGATTGGTGCTCTTGATTAAATGCCAATCCCATACCCTCATACGTGATAGAATCCAATGAAAATGTTGCAATCCTACAAATATTGAAATCCTAAAAACCGTTAAGTCTGTTGGATTTTGAATGGGATATGAAATTCTACTTTCTCCATATGAAGTCCGATGAGGTTGGAACCACTCTCAAACATCCTGAAACAATTAATGGTAATGTTAAAAATTTAAGTAAAAGGATAAAAAGGAAAGATAAAGGAAACACCAACTTTTACTTATCACATTAATTGTTAGCGTTTTTTATCAAACCTTTTAAAGAAAAAATTAATTTTGCATGTTGGTGGGGTCTAGTACCTACTCGGTTGAGTCAAGCCTCGACTCAATCGAGTTATACCGGTTTGTTACTGAACTGGTTGAGTCAAGCCTTGACTTAGTCGGTTCGGTACCAAACATGTCGACCGAGTCAATGAAAGGGTCGAGTCAAGGCGGTTTGGGGTTGGCTCGGTCAACTCGGCCAAGTCCAAGTCTAAGTTGATCGAGTTTGAATACTATGGAGTGGATTGACCCTTTTATAATTCAACATTATTGTTCAAGACTTTGAAGTTCTTACCATCTCATTACCTCAATTAGGATAACGTCAAGAGTAGGTCATCAAGCAAAAGATTTACAATATGGAATGAATAGATAGCTCCTCCTAACCATGCTTTGAGGACTTTGAGGACAAAACATTTGATATGACCCAAAGGGGGGCATATATGGGGTTAAATGTATATGATATGACCCCAAGGAGGGCATATATGGGGTTAAATGTATATGCAATAATGGTTGGCCTAATAAAGGGCCCACATGTGCAATGTGTGGATAGGTATATATAGAGATCATCTAGTCATTATTGGAGGAACATGTGATTTGGATGTATGGATGTATTGGGGTATTTTGAGGAGGTTCTCTTATTCTTTAAGGTGTTATTGTGTAACTCATCTATATTATCAATTTGGGAGTTGTGCTCCATGCTCACATATTCTGTACATTCTGTGTGCTCTGATTTATTATGCTATCCTAGGCATTTGGTTTTAGAGCATACAATCCTTGTTTGGCTCCTTCAAATGAGTCGTCTTGGTATTTTTTCTATAACTTATTTTTGGGAAGTTTTTGTTAGATTTTGGTAGCTCGGAGGTACTTCTACATTGGCGGCCCCAACATGTAAAAGAGACCGAGCATATTTCTCTCTTAAGTGACTTTATAAAGTGACTTTCTAAAGTCAAGTTGAGACTTTTATCATTTAATGAGTAAAAGTGACTTTATGACTTTTGGGTAACTTAAGTGACTTAAGTGAACTCAACGGACAATTAAGTCATGACCGTTGATCTCAAGAGGGCAAGATCTAATCTTGGCCATTCATCTCTTTGGAAGACCAAGGGTTAGGGCAGTTACACATTAAATATGTATAAAAGGAGCTTGAGAGAGAAGAGGGGGCACACCTTTTGAGGAGAGCTTGAAGAGGAATGTGAAGAGTCACTCATATCCTAAGAGAGACCAAGAGAGTTTGAGCTAGAGGAAAGAGTAGCAACAAAGTGGGATTGGCACGAATTCCAAGGAGGGGAGGAGGCACACATCTTAAGATATCTTTAGCATTAAAGGATAGCCCATACATTACGGATTGAGGAGGCCATACAAGTGTTTTAGGCACAAAAATCGAGGCAACCATCTTAGAAAAGTTTTGGCATGATTTTCTAGGTGCCTAGTTGAGGAAGAATCCGTACAGAAAGGTGCAACAACAATGCATAGATTTCGAGGAGTTTTTACAATCAAGGAGGTTGTACTATTCAGGCCGTACAATTGGAATATGAGCAGACATTTTGTGGTCTGATTTTTGTGGTTTTTGGCACGTTTTTCAAGCTGATATTGCTGCTGTAATTAATGCTGAATTTATTGTTGCTGTAAACTCAGAATTTTCCTAAGAGCTCAATAAGAAAAATATCTCCTAGACTGGTTTTCCCCTTGTGGGTTTTTCTAGGGGCATTGCTCATAAATTATTTGTGTTAAATGTGTGAATGTATATGTTGTTCATTTATATTTCCGCTGCTATATTTTTCAAATTGTTTAGTCACTTGTATTTCTGCTCATAGTTCCAGTAAATGCATGTGGTTCCATTGCTTTATTGGTGAATAACTATAGGAGGTTGAAATCTATTATTGACCAAGTGTTTGAGATCAAATTTGCAATAGTTTTAGATAGGTAATTTTTTGGGAGCATGAGGAGACACAACGAAGTACCTGTGGTAAAAATTTCATATTTTGATTCTCCATACTTTTCAAGTTATAGGCTGTGGGTGTTAGGGTTTTTGACTAGTCCTGAAACTAGTCTCAAATAGCTGTTTTGGGTAAAACAATTATCTTTGATTCTAGAAAGATCCAAATTGAGTGCCACCATCATTGGAAAGAGGACGAACCATAGTGCATGTGGTTCCATTGCTTTATTGGTGAATAACTATAGGAGGTTGAAATCTATTATTGACCAAGTGTTTGAGATCAAATTTGCAATAGTTTTAGATAGGTAATTTTTTGGGAGCATGAGGAGACACAACGAAGTACCTGTGGTAAAAATTTCATATTTTGATTCTCCATACTTT